>WYDI02041686.1:0-44578 GCA_009867235.2 Psittacus erithacus
ATTGAGTGCGCCCTCAGCAAGTTTGCCGATGACACCAAGCTGTGTGGTTTGGTTGATACACTGGAGGGAAGGAATGCATCCAGAGGGACCTTGACACGCTTGTGAGGTGGGCTGATGCCAACCTTATGAAGTTTAACCATGCCAAGTGCAACGGCCTACACCTGGGTCAGGGCAATCCCAGGCACAGCTACAGGTTGGGCAGAGAAGAGATTCAGAGCAGCCTGGCGGAGAAGGACGTAGGGGCGTTGGTCAGTGAGAAAATGAGCATGAGCTGGGTTCAGTGTGCACTCGCAGCCCAGAAATCAACCATATCCTGGGTTGCATCAAAAGAAGCGTGACCAGCAGATTGAAGGAGGTGATGCTGCTCTGCTTTGCTCTCATGGGACCTCACTTGGAGTATTGTGTACAGTTCTGGTGTTCTTAACATAAAAAAGACATGAAACTGTTGGAACAAGTGCAGAGGAGTGCCGTGAGGATGATCAGGGGACTGGAGCACCTCCTGTATGAAGACAGGCTTGAGAAAGTTGGGACTGTTCAGCCTGGAGAAGAGAAGGCTGCGTGGAGACCTCATAGAAGCCTTCCAGTATCTGAAGGGGGCCTATAAGGGTGCTAGGGAGGGACTCTTCATTAGAGACTGTAGTGACAGAACAAGGGGTAATGCGTTAAAATTTAAACAGGGGAAGTTCAGGTTAGATATAAGGAAGAAGTTCTTTACTGTGTGGGTGGTGAGGCACTGAACGGGTTTCCCAGGGAAGTTGTGAATGCTCCATCCCTGGCGGTGTTCAAGGCCAGGCTGGACAGAGCCTTGGGTGACATGGGTTAGTGTGAGGTGTCCCTGCCCATGGCAGGGGGGTTGGAACTAGATGATCTTTAGGCCCTTTCCAACCCTAACTATTCTATAATTCTATGATTCTGTGTTGCCACTGCAGCCAGGCATGTGATCATGGCATGAGCTGTGGGACTGTGGGCTTTAGCCCGGGACTTTGCTAATACTGGGCTCTTACTCAGGTGGATGAAAGGCAAGTTTTTCGCCTACATTTTTGTTGATACCTCGTAACTAAATACAGTGAGTTTAGGTATAGATATAAGTCTTGCAGTCCTCCTCATTTGCAAAGCTGCCTTAGAACATGCTGGGGATGCTCTTTCCCTATACGAAATATTAATGCTAGCTTCCAAATAGTATTCCCAGATGATGAGATAATCAGTAACTCTGACAATGAAATGGAAATTTGCTGGAATACTGTAATACTGGGATTTGTCACGGGGAATATTTGAGCTAGTGTTGACAAATTCATTATTTTTCCTAGGATAAACTTTATAAGGCATTTAATACTAACCATTTTGTACTTAGGAATGGTTAAATTAAAGCACTGCACACAAGGCAAAACCCCAGAATGTTCTAAGTGAGTCTGTTACCCAACAGATAAAAATATTCCTTGATAAACAACAGTTATGAAAGAAATAAAAAGCCTGGAATGGTAAAAGTTGATTTAAGAACTGTTGCTATTTAATGGATTAAAAGGCATTGAAACATAACTGAATTCAGTATTATAAGTAAAGGTGTAAAGGTGCTTAGGTCCAGTCCTGCTTTTATAAATGCTTATACATAATCTGTTTGGTCAAGTTTTTCCATGTAGATCTAGAAGTACTCTAATCTCTCTAAGCCTTTGCATCTGCAATTTTTTTTTTTCTGCTGCTGCTGTTGTTTTGTAAAGAGGATGTGAAGGACTATTGTCCTTCATAGGAATACAAGTAACAGTTAATAGATCGTAAAGGTATGATCACACATTGCAAGACTGCATTTAAAGAAAGACATGAAAACATTTAAGTCTGAGAAAGAAGGGCAGATCATAAGTCAAATCATAAAAGGAGTAGAATTAAAACTGAATAAACAAAAAATAGGCATAAGGAGAAGAGAGCACAATAGGGATATTCTTTGTTTTAAGGGAATAAACTGAAGGAAAAAAATGGAAAATAAGAAAGTACAGACATTCAGTTTTTAGAAAGATTCTCTGCTATAACAAAAGCCTTTTCCACCCTCTGCAACAGGCTGAACAAATGTAAAAATAGATATTAATTCTGTAATATACCTAGCAGACTGTTTCAAGACATTTTCAGTCTTCCTGCTTTCTTCATGCCAGTCTAGACTATTATGAGCACTCTACTATGCAGAGTTACTCCCCGTGTCACTCTCTGCAATTGGATTTTTAAATGGCTAATCATAGGTGTCAAGAGTATCTTGCAGATGTTAATGGATTTGTCCTCACAGTGAGGTAGGTAGCATGAAAAAGGAAGCCACAAGTGTGTGTGTGATCATATGAGAAAGTTTAGAACTAATTCCAGGTTTTAGTCTCAGTGCAACACTGATGGTTGTGCAACTGATATGCAACTGATGGTTGTCTGTACAACCATCTTCTAAGGTGCCTTATGTTGCAGTCAAAGGCTTTAGTGCTGCTGGCCATAAACATCCTCTGTCATGCAATTGTGGCAGCACAGTTTCAGAATCATGAAGTCCTGCTGAAGGTGCAGAACTCCCAGCTGTGTGCTGAGCTCCATGCTCAGCATCCTGCTGTTTTGACTAAATTGTCTAAGCTTTCCTCTGTGGCCAGACTTAAACAGCAGACCCAAACAACTTAGCCTACAACCAGCAAACCATGAAAATCTTTTTCAAGTCTTTTGACTGTTTTGTCTTGTGGGAAACACGACTCTGAATCTTTTACCTTTTTGCTAATGATAAGGTGGAAAACTTCCCAAAACAATTCTAAAACATTATGTCTAAAGTGAAAAATAATTTGCATGATAATTTGAGTTACTGATTTCGAATATATTAACAACTGATTGTGTTTACTACACTTTGAAATGCAGATGACAAGCACTGTTAATCTTCATTAAGTTCCTTTTTAACAAGCTCTGGATACTTATGACATAGTTATCTTCTCAGCTAAAGGAAGATGAAACTGCCTCAGCAAATTGCTCCCCACATTAAGTATTTTGGACAACAACATTATCGTTTATTTCAGTTTTTAACACACTTTGCTTATACTCACTGTCCAGTAGAGTCTGTACAGTTAGATCTTTGGGCCTTTTCTGTCAAGTAATTATGTCTTTTCAGCTACAATCTGTGTTAGAATTGATGGGGGATTGTTTTGTTTTCTTTTCTCAGAGACATGAACTTGCTGCGCTGTGCATCTGAGTTTCATGTCTGAATGTAACATTTGAATAGCGACCTGCACTTTGGTGTGCAAGACTGTTTCACACGCATGAGAAAACGACAGCTAAATCTTTAAAATGAATCACTATCACTGTTCTTTCAGAAAGGAATCCACCTGGGACAAAAAGGTTAAAAAAAAATAAAAAGATATTCTGGAGACATGAAAGCTGAATGTGTGCTTTTGCATTTTAAGTGTTAGGTAGATGAGGGAAATGGCATGTATGTGATATTTGGTGTAATTTTGATTTCTAAGTATTTTTGAAAGACTCTAAAACCTAAGCTCCATGTATCTGTTTAACTGAAATTCCAATAAAACTAGTTTTGCTGGATGAACCCTACTTCCATATTTCAGCCTATAGTTTCATTTTCAGTAATTGTGACTGCCACTTTGTGGGGATTAGATGATGCCAGCATGATGAAAAGCAAGCTCATGAGTTCATATACTTCTTCCCAGTTCCTTAATTTATTTTACAAGTGTAGCTACTGACAAATCTCTTAATATGTGTAACCTTTTATGTGAGATTAAATTACTTTGTCATATGGAGGTGTTCAGCTGTAACCTGGGCCATCTTTCTGCCAGTTAAATAACAGGTTTATTTTTGTTGAAACTTGCCAGTTCTGGAATGCAGTGTGCCATATGCCTCCTAAGGGTTTTAACGGAAGCTAATGGCCTTAGGCAACATTTAACACTTCCATATCTTCAGAAGCCTGTATAAACCCAGCACTACTCTTTTCTGGTTGTGCTGCTTAAGGTAATTTCAAATTCTCAAGGTATCCCACCATTTGCTGCTTAATTCTATCCTTGCAGCAGCCCATTCATTTGTTTTCACACAAGTATTTAAATAGCTGTGCAGTGAATCAAGTGGAAAACTTACGGACTGAAAAAAAAATAAAAGGAATGATAATACAGGTTATTTTTCAGTCTATTGGGTTCCTTAATTATTTCACCCTGTGTTTGCACAGACAACTTGATATAGCATATTGCAGGGAGTAGTGAGAGGAAAGAAAGGAATGATGGGCTTCAGGAATTACATGAACTGATCCTTTTGTTAAAAAATACAGGAAGTGTAGACATGAAATCTGTAGGTTTTCAGGAGAAAAAAAAAAAAAAAAAAGCTCCTGAGGGGTATAAAGATTAAATACAGATACTGCACGTTTCTGTCAGTTAATTATCTAGTAGACATTACAGTTTATATGGTAGGCTTGTATACTTTTAAATGATGATTTAATTCATACCTGTTTCATACCATCAATGATTCCAAAGGAAATTATATCAATCTAGTTTTAGGAACACTTTTTCTGACATAATCACTGAAGTTTGCTTTAAAGTGGGATTCATGTCCCTTTGCATGATCACTTTTCATTTCCCTCTTTAAAACTGAGAAGTGTTTCCAGAACATTGCAGTAGCAGTCAATACCTTGAAATATTGCCTTTGGAAGGTATAATCCAACACCTTCTTAGGACAAAAGTGGACATTTTTATGGTGTATTTTAAATTTTTGGCTGGATGGAATTGTTATTTTTAGTCAAAGAGCTATAAGCTAATGTGAAAACTTCTATTATATTTTTATTTTATTTGATGGAATTTTATTCTTTAGAATACTGATGTCAACATTTTTTATATTGCAAAACGGAATGTGGATGTAGTAGATGTTTTATAATCTGGATCTGCAGGACTGAGCTGTGCTAGGAAAGAACATCTATAGTACTGGCCTCACATCATAACATACAGTTTTCAAAAATCTGTGGCTATCAGTAAACCTATGTATACTATGAAGTAGAAATACCTATTTATTTTAACAACCAATCTTCAAAGAAATTCTGTGAAAATCTGTGCTGTATTTATAGCCTGCATTTTATAGACAAGACTAACAACACCTTTGGAGCAGAGAGATTTCAAGGTAGAACTGGCAAGTATTTGAGCACACCAGGTCTTACCAGGAACACATATTACTTATTGAAGCAACATTTAATCCTTGGAGCATCAACTCTTGTGTTCCAGTGGCCATGTTTAGACAATAGCATTTGTAGAACAGAATTATGCCTTTCTTTTTTGGAATGTGTACTTAGACTACAAGAATTCTTTGTCTTCTTAATGTCTTCACCCGCTATGGCTTACCACTGTACTACATCATACTGCTTATCTGTGATTTCTAAAGAACAAACTGCTGTAGGCCTAATCCTTCTCTGCCTGCCTCCTTTGCATGACAGATTTGCAATGCTGAAGATTGAACGGGGAATGACTATGTTCAAACAGCCTTTATATCTGAGAAGTCAAAAGAGTTTGAGATTCACAAAAAAAACCTCCAAAAAACCACCAACAAAAAATCAAAAAAACAAAGCCCCCACTTCAGAAGAAAAGCATTTTTGCAGCTGAAATAGATCATATAGATCCCTTTTTGTTTAGGAAACAGAAAGGAAAATAAAAAAAGCAGTTGGCGGGTGGAGTTCATTTGCCATTGCTAATGCTTCTACTTGCCAAACTCCAATTAAAAAGAAACAAGCCTATCCAAAATTCTGGTTCTGCTTTTTTCTTTAAGAAGTGGGATTTAGAACCAGGAATACTAATAGTAACAACAACCACATAAACAATAATGGTATTAAAGAGTCTTCCTCAAACAAATGTTGATTTCTTTCCCACTATCTGCCTCCTATCATCTGTCAGTCCTTTCTGCATCCCATTGATAATACTTAGCTCAGGAATCTAGAGTATGTCAAACTGTTTTCTGATTTTCTCCTTCATTTCTTTGGCAATGACTTCTTCCTGGGCTTTTATTTCTAGTTATCTTTGCAGTCCTTCAACTAGAGACTAATTATTCAGTGGTTCCTACAGCCACTAGCATATGTCTTATTTAATACAAGGGGCATTATAAAATGCTTGCTAATCCAGTAATCACTTCTGTAATATATTCTGGAGTTACTACCTGTTTCTTTAGCATAGTAATATGTTCTTTAGTGGCAAAATTCACTCATTCAGTTCTAATCCTATGTTGTTCATTATTATTAAGGAAAGAAGCCTTTTATTTTTATATTATACTATGATTTAAGAGAGACTGCCTTAATTTAAAACTGAAACGGGGGAAGTTTAGATTGGATATAAGGAAGAAGTTCTTTACTGTGAGGGTGGTGAGGCACTGGAATGGGTTACCCAAAGAAGTTGTGAATGCTGCATCCCTGGCGGTGTTCAAGGCCAGGATGGACAGAGCCTTGGGTGACATGGTTTAGTGTGAGGTGTCCTTGCCATGGCAGGGGGGTTGGAACTGGATGATCTTAAGGTCCTTTCCAACTTTAACTATTCAATGATTCTATGATTCTGTGATTCTAATTTACTGTCTATCATAATTTTTTATCTGGCTTAGAATTAGTTCAACTTCATATCTAATTTACACTTTTAAAGATAAATATCAGTCACAGAAATTAATACTGTATGGGAAAAGAATAATGAATTAGATTGGCAATTTGCTACTAGCATTTTAATGTAAATATTTTGGGGAATAACTTTTAATTTTAGTATCAACTAAATATTTATGCATGTGGCCACAGCTGCTTCATTAATTCAGAATACCATCATAATGGCATTAAAAGCAAGACATTCCCAGTAAAAAAAAAAAGCCTGCTTCTACATAAGATGGAGCTGAATCTTAACTGTGAGCTGATCAAGAACTAAAAAAAACCCACCCTAAACAATTTTTCCAATTCTATTAATCGAAAGCAAGAATAATTGAGCTGTGCAAGCCCACCTGTGTACTGTGGCTTGGATTTGATTAGGAAATTTTAAAGTAGTGATAACTTGGTCTTGAATGTTAAACATTTCAAGCAAAAGCTGCCCAGTAAGAACTGCTGGCTCTTCTAGTGCCTCGTATCATTTCCCCATTTTTGCAGTCCCAAAAGCAGTTTGGTAAACTCCTTGTTCCAGCTCCTGCCTGGCAGACGTTTCCTATGAAAGACCTTACAATATTTGGGACTATGTTAGGCTGTGTACTGCTGGTGTCTCTTTTATGAATAGCGACATCAAACTAATGTCTGTTTTATGACTCTCAAGGTCTTACCTAGGCATCTGGGGGGCTAGGGCCTCTGCAGAGCACTCAAATTGCCTGACCCATCTGCATGCTTCCGCTGACAGTAAAGAAAGCCTGTGGCTTTTCAGAGGGATTTTGTGAGGTGTCCCTGCCCATGGCAGGGTGGTTGGAACTATATGATCTTTAAGGTCACTTCCAACCCAAACCATTCTGTGATTCTGTGATATACTGAGCCAGCCAACTGGAAGCATGAAACACAGGAGCATGTCCGAATATGTGACTAAGCTATGCCCACCAGTTACTTCCATATTTCCCAGTTCCCACCACCAAAGATCTTCTCAGGCGAGTTGCCTAATATATAGAACAAAAAGGTATTTTTGCATGACAATGGTAGAACTCCTTCCTGGCCTAAGATTTTAGGCATTCAGATTCCTGAGTTTTAGGCATTTCCGATTCTTGAATTTTTTGGCCCTGGTTCCTAAAAAAGTGCAGGAGGCACAAGTGAGTCTTCCTACTGCCAGACCTGGAATTACTCCTTCCCAGCTGAAGATGAGTCACTTTGCACAATGTAATGCAAAATGCATCAGGTCAGAGAATAAGAAAAAGAGAGGCTGTCTCTGTTGTATGGTGATGAGGTCACTCCTCGAAAAGATGTTGTGTAGGGGCAGGTTCTAAACTGTGAGCATTACTCCTAAGGCAATGTATTGATTTTATCTGAACATGGACAAAAGACTATGTGGAGAAACCTGCAGAACTTCTTTGTCTACAAGAGAGGAGCTGTTATTCTTGCTTTCTCCAGGGTTGTCTGACCCTGGCTTTTTGCTGCTCTGATTCACTGCTTTTTCAGGCTCCATACTCAGAAGCCTGCATATAACAGAAGCCAAATTTAGGCACTTTAATGGGTGGTCTCAATGTAGCCCTTAATTTTTAAATGAACACTCACAAACTGAATAGGCTTTAATGGACCAGTTTCTTGGTAACCTGTTAATGGAAGAGAGATCTACTTTCAAATCTACCTTTTCAATTGGACAGATGATAACACATCAGTGATCAGAGATGTCAGAAGCTGGACAAAGTGCGGAATGAAGATGCCCTCAGGTGCATAGAACGGTCATACCTGAAGCCACAGCTGCACAGTTTTATTTTCTGTATTCATCAACCAACAGGCTGCATTCATAACAAGAATGAAAAGAATGACATAGCAAGAGTTCTATTTTTCTTTCTGATTTTTCTCACCTCAGACCTACAAACAAATCACCATTCACTCTTCAGTTGTTCTGCTGTTTTTACCCATGCACAAAATGCAGTTTGGGGTAACATACAGTCCTCAGCTACCAGTGAGGACTGTGACATAGCTCGGCTGAAAGGAGAAGAGGAAGCATATGGAGCTTGTCATCCTGTCTATCTTCCCAGTAAAACAGACAGTTTAGGTGAATATAGGAACTTCTGCTGATGCAGAAAAATACAAGACCAATTTAAAGGTGAGAAGCGAAGATCTATGTTGGGTTGCATATCAGATTTTTGATGTGGAGATTGATAACACCTCTCATGTTAATTTGTTTGGTTTAAACTGATCACTATTCTGACTCCAAAATGTGTAAGTCTATTTCCAAATCAAGGCTGTGCTATGCTATAGTCCTAAGGAAAAGTAACCTGAAGTGCTGAATGAAGAGAACAAGCAGAGGCCAGCCCTATGCTGCCTTCCAGTCTATATGCACTTTGATAACCTAACCATAAGTTTTCACTGATACAGACTGTTAAGAAATTAAAAATCATACACTTTAGTACCAGTATCATGACAGTAAATCGTTTAAACTTTCTAGGTGATCCTGAGAACTCTTAGGTTTCACATACTTTCACTATATAGAAAGTTTGAATTTTTCAGATTTTTCTATGGTACTGTAAAGTAATCAAATGTAGAGAGTAGTTGTTTTGTACCTCAGTTTTAATCACTTCCTTGAATGTGAGATGATACATGAACAGCTTAAGTTGTCCAAAACCACATCAATCCTCTTCCTGTTGTGCTGCCTTGAGAAAGTTAATCACTGTTTAACAAACCCACAGAACTTAAAGAAGCATTAGATAAAGATTTCATTTGGAGTCTCTCATACAGTTAGAAAAGTTTTGCAACATTAATTAAAGACCTAGCAAAAAAGCAAATATAGCCTCCACTTCTGAATATCAAATGCCCCCAGACTCTGTATATGCAAGAAAAGAAGCAGAAGTGACTGTGAAAGACTGGGTGAGGAGCAGACTTCTGTCTCTCTGCCTGCCTGCCTGTTCGCTGCACACATTTACTATCGGCAGGATCCATATGAATGAACATCAGGCTGAATGCATATTGTGTCCTCTATTTCACAGAGCAATATAATTTTTTTTATTGTGGAAAAGAAGGCTGTAAATCAGATTACTCTCCTTTTCACTGTCATGACCTAGATAAGGCCTTTAATGATTAATTGAAAAGAGCAGCTGTTGTAAACACCGCTGTTTTCCAGATCTTTGTTTTTTTAATGCAAAATATTAGTGATCATTTAAGAAAACCATATACATGCTTCTTTTTTTTTTAAAAAAAAGTACTTTTTACAATAGTAATGGGGGGTTAATTCAACTCCACTGAGGCTGATGATGGTCAGCCCTTTATTCTGAATGTTTGTTGGAAAATTGGACCTTGTTTGCAAACAGAATAGCCGAAACTAGCAAAAAGAAAGGACATCTACATTGCTAATTGGTTACTGAACTACAGGGACACTGGAAGCTAAATCTTTATTTGCTTTGGGTTGCACAATGCAAATCTGTTTATCTGCTATCTGAATTCACGAAATGATAGAATCTGAGAATGGTATTTGTTGGAAGGGACCTTAAAGATCAGCTAGTTCCAACCCCTCTATTCAGGAAGGCACTGTACACCATGCAGACCAGTCATTTAGCTTTTAATCTTAATTTTAATTTCAACCATCTGTTTCTGTTTCAGCATGTAAAGCCCTGAGATCAGTACATTATGATAACTCTAAAACTGAACATGGATGCAGACCATAAATAAAATTTAACATTATATAACAACAGCTTAATGAAAAATCACAAAGCCTTTTTAAATTCCATCCCATATGAAAGACTACGAATCTTCTGACTGCATTCTTATTTTAGCTATTAGTACAAAATTTAGAGTGATTAATCCAAATACTGGATTACAGACCAATGTTAATTGTTCTAAGTTATGATATAATATTTTTGGGGAGGGGGCAAAAGTTTTTCATAACCATTTTTCTCTATGCTTTCAAATTGCCTATTGAGTTTCAAAACCTGATGCCACTGTGGATGCTTAAAGGCTGTCAGAAGCACCAGCAGCATGAGAAAGTAATAGCTGAAGAGAACAGTTGTCCTTACACATGGGTCTGTGCCATGCAGATGTCTACATAACACCAGCAAAATTTTAAATATTTTTTAGAAAATGAATTACTTCTTTATAGAGGATGGGTAAATTCTGAAATGAAGTTAGAGACATGAAAGAGCAATAGGTCTGCATACATAATAATTAAATGAGCAGTCATGAAAGCAACTAGGATAAATTAAGTCAACTCTGAATGCTATAATATTGTTTTGTGCCAAGTACTCCAATTTAATGTTAAATAGAATATTAGGCCTGTGATGTTATTTTGCAAAAGGCTTTTTGTTTTTTTTTTAAGGCAGAAGTTGAGTTGGATCAAAATAGCAAAATTATAAATACTTATTTATCAAATTGACAGTGACAAATAGTCTTTTTGCAATATGTGCAATGGTTATCTTCCAAAAAAAAACCACCACATTTTCAGGACTTCATTAATATGAACTGCTTAAGATATAACCTTCTGCAGAGTTTTTTCCCCTCAGTTTGTCAGTTCCTCTCTCTTGTTCTACTAGTCTTCACATCGCATAAAATCCAGACCAAACAACACAATATGCTATTTTTAAGGTCTGTCTGAGAAAGCAGTTGTAATGAATATGGCTGTCTTCACACAGTTCACATAAAGGGGGAATTTCAAAAGCATTCACAGTAGTTAAAAGGACACATTTAACTGACTTTTAGTAAGAACTCTGTTCCTAAATGCGAGTACTGCACATATTCCCCTAGGAAGTAAACTGAGGTGAACCAGCATATGTGTGCCAGTGATTTCCATGCATATAAAGCACTTGTAATCCTTTAATTCAAGCCTTGGTAATGTAACCTGTTGACTGTGAGTCTGCAGATACACATCTGCCAATTTATGAAATATTAAACGGCATTTACCACAGACTGAAAGATGTGAAAATGCTACAAATCACTTTCAAACTTGAAAACACCTGTGGTATTTACCCTGAAATTAAAATAATTGTCTGAGGTGAGTTAAATTTCTTCAAAATACCATAGGTTTATGGGTATAAGCAAAAGTACAAAGAACAGAACACTTACCTGTCATTCAACATACTGCACAAAGGCTATTTTATCAAAAAATCCCCCTTTAAAACCAAGGATTTAGTTTTTTTCCAGTGCCTTAGGATAGCACCTTTTGCTCAATAAACTTAAGTCAGGATTTCAGAGCATTTTATCTCACCTCTGACAAAAGTTTGGCAGTGCAGTTTACCATAGGAATATTTCTCTGTAATAAGATAAAAATATATTCTGCGGGCAAATTAAGTGAGAGTGGGAAGTTCTCATTATAAATGTAATCCTGCTGACTAAATCTAGAGTAGTGACACATATACTGCAATTACATCTTTAATAGAGCAAGTTTTGTACATCTGCCTCAATCTGGATATGAAGTCACAGAATCATGAAGTCAACTAGGTTGGAAAAGGCCTTTAAGATCATTAAGTCCAACCTTTACCCCAGGACTAAGTCCACCACTAAACCATGACACCAAGGGCCTCATCTACATGTTTTTTTAACACTTCCATGGACGGTTGATTCCACCATTCCCTGGGCAGCCTGTTCCAATGCCTGACCATCCTCTCAGTGAAGAAATTTTTCCTAATATCCAGTCTAAACCTCCTCTGGTGCAGTTGGAGGCTGTTTCCTCTTGTCCTATTGCTTGTTACTTGCAAGAAGAAACTGAACCCCACCTCTCTGCAACCTCCTTTCAGGTACTTGTAGAGAGTAATTAAGGTCCTCCTTGAGCCTGGCCACAGCCTATCGACCCAGCCTGTCCAGATCCCTCTGCATAGCCTCCCTACCCTTCAGCAGATCAACACTCCCACCCAACTTGGTATTGTCATCAAATTTACTGATGGTACTCTCAATTCCTTCATCCATATAATCAATGAAGATATTAAACAACACTGGTTCTGACACCGAGCCCTGAGGGACACCACTAGGGACCGGTCACCAACTCAGTATGACAATATTTATCACCACTTTTTGGATTTGACCATCCAGCTAGTGAAGAATCCACACATGCAGGCCATGAGCAGCCAGTTTCTCCACTGCTGTAGGAGACAGTGTCAAATGCTTTACTTAAGTCCAAATAGACAATGTCCACAGTCTTTCTTTCATTAGCCAGGAGGGTCACCTTACTGTAGAAAGAGATCAGGCTGGTCAGGTGGACCTACCCTTCATGAACCCAGGCTGATCAGGCCTGACGCCCCTGTTTTCCTTCATGTGCTGTGTGAACACAATTAGGATCTTCTGCTCCATGACATTCCTTGCCACTGAGCTCAGGCTGACAGGTCTGTAGTTTCTGGGGTCTTCCTTCCTCCCCTTTTTCTAGGGAAGTGTCACACTGGCCAACTTCCAATCCTCTGAGACCTGCCCACTAGACTAGGGCTGCTGAAAAAATCTAAGGTCTTTAGCACTTTAAAATGTGATGCTGATAGTATATTACAAGTTTACTTTTGTTAAAAACTGAAATATTCTTTATTTTTAAGCCTGTGTTTTCGTAGACATTAGGATCCCCTCAATCCCATATACCCACTCCCAAGCTAGAGGCAATTACTCCAGTATTACATGAATTAACCTCTGTAATGTACATCCATTTTTTTTTGTCAGCTCATGTTCTCATGTTTACTTTATCCCCTGTTATGCTCTGTCAGAATCCAAGACACAGTAAAGAATAAAAGAATTTGGGACATCTATCAGCTTTAAACCTGACACATACCAAGAAAGACTATATGGTTCCTTCTTAATTCAAATTATTCTGAGTTAGAAATGCAGATATTAGAACTGTAATAATTGAAAGATATCTAATCTTTCAGTAAGAAAGCTTGCTTACTTTTTTTTTTTGGCTCAATCCCTACGCCACAGACAGTTTCATTTTTTTGAAAATGAAATGTTATTTATAATTCACTTGTTTTAAGAAAATTATTATCAACTAGAAATAAAACATCATATCACTGTGTGGAAAGTATGACTTGTTGTGAGAGGAACCCCTCTTCTGGTTGAAGCACAGAACACCACATATGGAAGTATTGTGCAGTGCAAACAGGGACTTCTCTCAGGCTGGATTCAGTCATGGCATCTTTAGAGAGCAATTCATCTCCCTCTAAAGAAAACATCTAACATACATCATGTCAGCTTATTCACACTGACTATAGAGAAAATAGATATCTACATCATAGATGTCAAAAGCAAGCAGGAAAAGTGTCATCTAGTCTGTTGTTACATGAAAAGCTCCCACTTCCTATCCTCTAGTTTGTCTGCAAAAGAACACTCAGCATGCTATAGCATACATGGCTGATACTGAAGATCAAGTATGCCATTGATAATCATTGGCTTTTTTCCACACAGTTTCCAGAAGAGATTTATGTGGATACACTGAATATAGCAGACCATATTCTGATCATCAATATCTACATACTTATATTAAAAAATCACTCCAAATTTTAAAGACACCATGGTTGCCATTGCTTCTAAGAATTTGAGCATCTAATCCTGATACTGCTTTACTTCTCAGTTCCACAGTTTCTTACTTGTTTGCTAATGCATTTTCTTCTTTATGGCTCAGGGTGAATTCTTAAAATAGTAAATGGGAGAGTTTTGCTCTTGCTACTTTAGTCACTTGGCTCTACCAAACCCCTTATTTTCACTTGTGACTTTCCTCCTCTCTTCTGCAGAAGTTCACTTTTGCTACACTTTTGCTGTGATCCTCCCATTCCCCATTTAGAGTCTTCCCAAAAACATTTCTGCTGTTACACTGTTTGTTACGAGGGTGATCAGTTCTCCCAGAGATCGCTAGCTGAGCCATCTGGATAATGTGATGGAGCTCTACCTGCCTGGTGTACTGTTCCAGATATTCCATGACATGAACAGCATGACCAAGAGGATTTCTCAGCAGGAAGGATCTGCATAAGCTACATTTCAAACATTCCCCAGAAGAATGCAAAAAGCTTAGTTTCATCTGTAAGTGTTTTCAATCATTATGTGAAGAGGAGAGGAAATGTTAGTAATACATCTTCCTTCATAACACAGTGCTGGAGTGCAACATGTTTTACTAGGATTTTACATGCATCAAGAAAGGCCTCATACTTCTGTGCTTATGCCATGAAATTTGTTGTTATGAAAATATCCAAAACAGTCTATGACTAAGAACAGGAAATGCTATTCAGGCAAAATAGTATCTAGCCTCAATCTTGATTCAACTACCAAAATGAACTGTAGCTATTTTCATGCCTTATAGGGCTTAATATCTTTCCTGTACCATTAAAGTCTTTTAGCCACTTATATCCAATGCACACAGGCCTCAGCTCAATCAGTTCAATGGATAATTTGAGCACAGCTATTCCAGCAGCATCTCTGACAAATCAGATTAAACTGAATTACATTGAATTATCTTTACTATTATTTGCCTTCTTTAGCTTCGTTTAAATTTCTTGGCACAGAAACATTTTCTAGATTAATCACAGCACTGGCGGCACCACCTCCCTTCTAAACTAAAAATTCAGATTTATTGCTTCTAACAGATAGAGTGCACTCTGAGAATTAACTGAATGGAAATCTTCAGATCAGGGGGAATTTAAAGAGAGCAGCAGCGTCTTCCAGCAGAGTGTTTCTTGGGTCCTGCTGCCTGAGGAGCTTTCCTGGCTGGAGAAAAGAAGCTGACTTCAGGCAAACAACTGTGGGAAAGCATGTAAGGTAGGCTAGCTGTGTGTTCACATGCATGCATATTTTCTCTTCTGGATATCACATTTTCTTTTACCATCGGGATTTTTACTGTGTTATAGGCTTTCCAAAGTTAGTCCCTTGGAGTCAAAGAAAGAGCTGTATCTTCCAGTATCTCTATTTCCAGTTAAGGTAACATACTTCTGGATTACTGTGTCGTATGAGACAAATACCATGATTAGAATAGGCAAAACATCTATCAATAACTGAAATGCCTCATGGAAAGTAATTTGAAACCAAGACTCAAAATTACCTCTTAAAGGAATACATTAACGAAGGATTATGATTTTAATTGATCTAAGCATTTATCTCTCTCACCTTCCTATTTATTTAATTACCAGGAATTTAAGTATGATTGCAGAACATTCTTGCCACATTTCTCCTCAAAACAGCTGAAGTACTGTTTCTTCCTTGAGTTACAAATCTATTATACAGTTAGAAAGAAAAGAATGATTTTGAAATTCTGGAAACAGTAAGTTTTTGGTTGAAATGATAAGTTGCCATTTTAGTAAATATCTATATACTTTCAGCAAGAGACAAAGCAAATGTTCTTTCACTCTGCCAACATAGAGAATGTAACTGCCTGGAAAACTACACAGTGTATTAACACACGGATTAACAGGATGTGAAAAATATGAGGTAAAAAAAAGTGTACTCTCATGCCGATTTCCAAGATCTTCATAATAATAACCAGAAGTGCCACAGGCTATGTAGGTTATGTTTACACTGTTAACATAACCTACAAAGCCAGTCCTGTTTCCAAGTTGTTTCTTTATAAATAATAGGGTCTTTTACAAAGGAATTATTTGTCTCTTACACACCTACAAATGTTACAGAGATAAAATTTACCATCCTAAATCAGAAAAAGTCAGTTTTGGAAATTTTTCCTTATTGCCTAAGGGCTCGCAATGCAATATAGCTACAGGACTCTATGACCCAAATGAAAGATCAATTCATTCCTCATACCGGTTATTTCTACTACATTTCATCACAAAAACTTACTAATGAAGGTAATCATGACACAGTGACATGCTGGTATATAAGGAAAAAGAATTTGGAAAGGATCTAAATTAAAACAAACATAAGACAGAAATCAGAAAGTTGGTATGATGCAATGCCAAAAGTCACCATACGACTAAAATCCTCTTTGAAAAAACAGATACAAGGGTATGAAATAATACAAGGTTAGTATTATAAAATACAGTTTTCAGTGAGATTTTTTATAAGTAAATATTAAATTTAGAAACCCATGACGGTTTCACAGAGGAATTTTAGTCATAGGAATTCTTACCTGTCAAGCTTGCTTTGTTAATAGATGGTTGGTTACACATTGGTGAACGTCTGTTTAAAAGAAAAAAAAGGTATATGCCTGATAAACACAGAGATAACTGAATCCTTGAAGAATATAATAGAAAATACATTTCCTTGGGAAATTATTTGGGACTGGAATACCCCAGCATTGAAAAAAAGAAAAAACAGTTCTCAGCAGTATTTTAGGAATTCACAAGTTCATTAAAAACCCACTTAATCATACTTAGAGCTTATACTTTAAGTTTGATTTACATAGATAGTTATCATTACTCTAACATGGCTTGCACTTGCCACATTCTCTTACTTGAAATGCCTTTCTTCTTATTATTTTTCATTTTATTATTTTGCAAACACCTTCCACACATTATTTTGCACATAACTTTCACAAAATCTTTAGGGCAAACAGCCCAGTGGGGTGCTTTGCCCACTGAAGAAAGCTAAAAGTTGTTGGACTGACACAGCTGTGTAGGGATGTGTGGATGACTGCAAGCAGGGTCTACATAGGGTCTGCATACTCCAACTAAAGGGGCTGGAAATATCTCTTAAGGGCACTGTATAATGCAATGGTAGGCAGCTGGTTTTGGAATGCTGAATACTTCTAAGTTCCAGAGGTGCACATTTTGGGTGAGGGAAATGATTCCACTACAAAATTTGACAGTGCAACTAATGTTAATGTTAACTGTGATTCTGTAACATGCCTGGAGAAAGATCATATTTATAACATCTCATTAATAATCATGAACCACTGTGAACAGTGGAATACCATTAACTTGGATAAATTAAGCAGAGCTCTAGGTTCAGATCACGCAAGTAGCCCACAATGAATGTAGCTGCTTACTTTGGTTCATTTGCAAGATTCAGACTCTGTCTGAATGACCATCTTTGAATGATCTTTGACATATGACTAATTTATTGAAAATCATACAAATTGCATAAAACCACTCCCAAGTTTATGCAAGTGCAGCAATGCTGGAGCAATTAGTAGACAAGGGGGCATTTGTCTCAGCTATCAAGGGATTAATAAATTTATTACTCATCCACATGTTTTATGCAAGTTTGGTGGCACAGACTAAAATCCCTAACATCTAATTGTTACCCTTAGTTTACATTTAAACAGTATCACTGCAAAAAGTTCAGTGGCCAAGAACAGACACTCACTTGCTGGGTGCCCGATCTTGTAAATTGGTTAATGCAGCAAAGTTATTCCGTACAGTACGCAGGCTGGCCAGCACCTGGAACAAACAAACCAGTTTCAGTCTAAAATTTATGCACAGGTGAGATTGACATATCTCTGTTCAACTGTGCTGAAAATAAAAGGAAAGGACATTGCAAAACAACTGTAAATGGTTTCCGGAATTGGTCTGTCCAAAGTCTTTGACCATTACTTAACAATAACATGTCTGTAATACAAGGGCAATAATTTATTTCTTTTTTCCCTTGTGAACAACTCATTATTTTGTTTAAAGGCAAGCGTACTTGAAGAGAAGGAAAGTTTTTCACAGAATACTACTTAGTTCTTTAAAATTACCATAAAAGCATTCATGTTGGGAAAATAATAGCCCATTCAAGACTAATACTTCATGCATAAGAAATGATTACAAAATCTTCCATTTGCAGTTCAGCCCACACAGACCTTAAAGGACAAAGGAATAAGATTGTCTAGACTGCCAGGAAAAGTAAAAACTGCTCCTTTAAAGGGTGCAGTTGATTTGGGTACTTAGAAGACCAGAGTTAAGAGGAAGGTAGCACCTGTGCAGGCGTGAAAATATGCAGGCTTTTACAAACTTTGCACACTGGAAAGGCAGAATAAATGAACTACTTCTTCTCTGGACTTAATTTCATTCAAGACAGCAGCTAGTAGAAGCAGCAGAGGACTGTCTTCTCATTATAAGTGGTGTAGGCTCTCTCTTCTGAAGCTAGCTGGATAAATGCAACAAATTTTGTGCCATGTAAGGATAGCAAGATGCACCTCTCCAGCTAGGGAGAGGTAGGTCAGTTTATGTCAGAGAGGAACCACAAGTTGTGTGGAACCAGACTGGGAATAGAAGGAAGCAGCAACACTCCTTAATGATGTGCCTTTGTGAAAGTTGCTCATTGCTGTTTCTCAGCCCAAACTGGGCTGGTTCCCTGGCGAACCCACTGTAGGAATAGCAAAGGCAGAAATGGGAATTTGGGTTCCAGAGCTAGGAGTTGAGGAGGATACAACCATCTTTCCACAGCTGCTTAAGTTTATACATGAGGTAGGAAGGAAGTAGGGAGCAGAAAAGAAAAGAAAGATTTAGTGAAAGCTTGTAACAGACAGAAAATATTCAGGAGATAATAGTGACTGGAAGTGTTCAAGCTACCGCAGGTAGCTCTCAAATGACTTCAGGTAATAAAAATACATTTGTTGCATAATTAGACCATTAATTTCATTATGTTTTTCTTTCCAAATAACAGGAGGTAAACTCACGCATTTGTCATTCAGCATGAAATAAAAATAATTATATATGTCATCAAATTTGCATGTCCAGGGTACACTGACGCTACTAAATGCTGTATTTAGATGTTCGATATATACAGATGGAAATCGGGCATGAACTGATCAGAAGGGGAAAGAAGAACCTGGAGTTCAAAAGTTCAAAAATGAATGCATAAAATACAAAGCAAAACTGCTGCAGTGTGGAAAGTATGAAGTAAAAGGAAAGGATGAGTTGAAGGTGGAAGGAAAGCATAAATGGAATAAAGTTGGAAAGCTGGGCCTATTAAGGTAAGACACACATATTTAGGTACTGCAGTCCATTTTCAGTTATCTTTGGTCAATCTGCCTGGATTCAGTTTACATGTATGAGAATGATGAGATGGCTTGCTGTGCTAGTATTATAAGAGAAACATATCTGTGTGGCTCCCAGAACAGTCTCAGGCCATGAAAAAATGCAGCTGGTTTTCCGGGATGCAAGTTCCTACCCAGTAAGCCCTGTTGTACTCAAATTGGCTGTATATTTTTGTCAGGTGCATTGAAAACTGGGAACATGTATGAAGGTAACTAACTGACTCCTTGGTGAGTGATCTCAGGTACAGCCATGCCTATTAGCTCCGCTTCTGCTGGACTTCACAATGAACAACTCAGTATATGCTGCACAGGGCTGTGTCAGAAAGGGTATCCAGCTAGGCACAATGCCACGTGAAAACATGAACCCTGAGGTACGTGTTGGATCTGAAATCACAGGACATTTAGTATCTGGGGTGCTGGAGCAAAAAGGGTGCAGAGCTGTAAGGTTGTTCAGGGCCAGTTATGAGTGGAGGTTAATGAGCTTCGCTGGACCCATGCTCTGGTCCCTGAAGAGCTGAGGGGCAGTCTCTTTAGCCTGCCCACTACTGTGCACATTGACCAGATTTTTCCACTGAGATATTATGAATCTCTCCTTTTTCAGAAAGCAGAGATTTGACTGTTTGGTTTATATGTCCTTTGATTTGTTCTTCTGGCAGGTGAGATAACTGTTACGTTCAAGCATGAAATGTCTAGTATCTGCCCAGCATTCCAGCTGCTTTAGCATACATGTGCATATTTTCACAGTTCTGCAAGTATAAGGCATCCCCACATGCATATCAATGCGGCAACAAAAACTTTGGCCATTGGCTACAGTGGAGCTAAACCATTTAATTTATTGTATAAAGATATTAAATTTATAAAGCTATTATACTATAAGTACATAAAATAATATTTCAATTTTTCATTATAATTTGCTGTAACAGTTTCTCTGTTCACAGAGGTTTTACTTGTGTTTGATGTTTCTCAAGTTCTGATTTGCGAGCAAAAAGCAACCAGCCAGCTGCAAACCGCCATGTTTAATTTCTAAGTAAATAATATTATTTTCAAAATCATTATATACAAATAGTTGCAAGTGAATTAAAAAATCAAGCCTTTTTAATGATAAAAAACCCAGAGAATTCATCCTTAAATTTTAAATCACCCAAATTATTTTATTTTGAAAAGCTAAATTCTATGAGTAATTAAATTACAGCAGTTGCTGTGTATTACAATATAGGGAAGTGCAAATAATAATATCCTTGTGACGGATTTTTTAATTTCAGCTTATAAAATTCCCATTCTGGTAAAAATAGCAAATTAACTTGTCCTAGGGCTGGATTCTATGTGAGGGACACATCATGCCACTCTGCCTCCAGTTTTCAAATGCACCCACACTGACTAGAGACAGAAAAGCTAAAATTGGAACTATAACCACCAAGAGGCTCATGATCAGAAGAAAGAATTCTCCTGATCGATTGAAATAAATATAGATGGTTTGAAATAACTGGAACCTTATTCTGCATGTCATGATCTACTGCCACCAGGAAGCCCTAAACAGATTAAAATGGTGCTTTTGCTGCTTACAACATAAAAATGCATCTTCATGATGAAGTATTGCTCCAGGAAGATATTAAAAGTGTAGTTTGGAAGATGCTTAGAGATTGGCACATGGGATCCAGTTTCTGAAGTTCTGACTGAGGTCCTAACACTGGTAAACTTAACTCAAAGGGATGTGTCCTGTGTTTAGCTGCATATGCAGTCTGTGAGCAGGCCCCACTGGGAGATGGGATATTGCATATTCAAGTCACTTTTAGGGAAGGGCTACATTTTTCCTAAGAGTCCAATCAGTTGTCACTTCCCCTTTATTAGGCATAGACTCTCAACTGCATCTCAACACCTCCTGTCAGGGAATGTGACATAGGATAACCCACCCTGAGAGTGTTCTTTCTCCTGTTCAATATAAATGAAAACAGGTTGATTTAAAACACTGCTAGCAGACCTTTGCACTGAAATACTAAAAGCTCTCAAATAATCAATTATGGCACCTTGATGCAAATAGCAGTAACATTCAGGTGCTCCTACTATAATTGCTAAAGCACATCCATCAACACCAACAAGAACATGAAACTGCCCTTAAAACAAATAGGGTGCATTGTCCCAGGAAAATAAATAAATAAATAAATGGAGTGCAATATTTGCTGTTTTTCTAGGCATCCTATAGCCTACCTTATCTAGGTGGCATAACCAGTAATAAAAATTCAGATGACAATGAATATGAACTCAGCTATACTAGATATTATTGGATTGCTTGACCACTATACTATTTGTGCTTTTTCTGTGCTCAAGAGTTAGGGTTTTTATGTTTTCTGAAACAGAAATGGTTTTACTTTTTATTTTTTTCTTGCTTTTTCTGTAATTTATTCATTTCCATAACTGTTTAAACTATGGTTACCCATTTGAAAGATCTTAAAGTATTCTTAGAAAAGGCCCTGGCTTAATATTTACTCTATTACTATATAAAGAAGGTATTCTTCATATTAAGGATTTGATCATACAGTTTTATAAAGTGTATGTGTTTAAAATGTAATTAAATATATAATAACCTATTAAATTAATGTTAATAATTTTAACAACTTATCACTAGACCAAAGCAACCTGCATATTCAGACTGAAGTTGGATACCTTATAAACAGTTAAGACTGCTGTGTGACTCAACCTTTCTCTTTCCATTTATGTTCAGTCACATAAAATTTCCAGATTTATTTTTACCCCTGTAGTTACAATATATTAACTTTCATTCCTATTACAGGCTAAAACTTACTATTATGAGCTCAGGAATGTTAACTTTTCATACACAGGAAGACAGCTGTATTGCTAAGAATTATGGAGTTTTGATCTAAATTATGTAGAATTTTGGGCTATGTTATAAAACAGAATCTAAATGGAAAAATCAAACAGAGATGGTTTTGCAAAGCAACGTAAATATCCTGGGTTATATATACACAGTATATAACCCTATTCTGGGTAAAACTTATCTTGCATCTAAAAATTATATTGCATTGAATGCATAAAAGATGTTCAAAAAGAGAACTTGTAATTATAAAAAGTTGGGGGATAACAGAGAGCACAGATTTGTCTTCATCATGGCTGTCTGCTACAGTGCTTGAAAAGGCACCAGAGGTGTTTATTGTGCTATTGCACTTCAACATTTCAGACAATCAAAAAGCATTAAGCAAGAGATAACAAGAGTGGGAGGTTTACGACTTCTGCTTAGACAGTCTTTTCCCATTTCAAGCAAACAGATGTTATGTAAGATTAACAATGGGAAACAATGCATCTGGCCTTTAAATTGCAAGATTGTGTGAGAAATATGACAAAATTGTACCTACCTGGGCAAATGGTGTTACAATCAAGTCATCTCCATGTCTGAAAAAAAATGAGCAGAGTTGTAAGTTAGGCACTACTGAAAACTTAAGTGACTGCTTTTAACAGAAAGATCAGGTTAGACAATGAATCGTAACTCCAGTTTTATTCTTCTGCGGTTTACTCTGTACCCCTGCTCTACACATTCTTTGAAAAGTAAATATCAACTTAGTTATGGCCCAGCTGCCTGGTGTGTCAATGGGATGGCTGATGAACCAGAGGGTTTCACAAGTGTGGGTTGGGCAGGTGATCGACTGCCCAGGATTGATCTGCAGAGATTTCATCCCAAAGGATGCAGGTAAAAATACCAAAAGCAACCCCATGAAGGGCTACCAGAGGATTTGCGAGCGCAGAACGAACAACAGCAGATGGCTGGGCAGAGCATCACAGTCGAATAAAAACCTTGTAAAACTTTCAAACTGACTCACGCTTTCGTAGCTATTGGGGGGCGGGGGGGGGAGGGGTGTGACCAAGTGTGTGCCGTTGCTGTGGCAACCTCACCCTCACTGCGGGTGACGTATGGGCAAGGTTCTGGGATGACGCACTGTAGGGCAGAAGGGAGGAAGGGAAAGAGAGGTTCCTTCACTTCAGCACCGAAACCTGCCACTTGAAATGGTTTCCAAAAAATACAGCCTTGAAAATATAAGTATTCTTGAAGGGCTGTTGAGCTTAACAGCAGCATCTGTAACACTGAGGATATGGAGTCACATCTCTCCAGGGGACCACATTGACAAAGAAAACTTAGACTTTTCAGTCACAATATCTAGTATACAGCAGCAATCAAGCTGAAAAGATTTTTTCTGAAAACAAAAATGCCTTTGTTTTTAATTCGCCTGTATTTTCCAGCAGTAAATGTATTGTGATGAGTTACAAGTTGCAGCTTTCAGCAGGTATTACCGTTGCTTTGGTGCTATTTCAATGATATTTAAGCATAATGATGTATTTAACAACAGATTTCAAGTACATGAAAATCTAAACAGAAAAAGCCTTTCTGATAAATGGAGAAATATCATTTGTGTTTGAGTTGTTATAACATCATTCTCATAATCTATATACTGTCCACAATGCAAAAACGTTTTTGCAGGTTTTGGAAAAATCTAATAAAAAAGCAGTATGTACAGCCAAAAAGCCTGTAAGGACAAAACAAAACTCCCCCATATTCAAAATTGTCATAATGCTTAAATATCTGTGTAACTTTTTATTGCCATCTCTTTTATTCCTGTTAGTGGAAATACAGAAGTGGATTTTTACAGACCCTGTGGAAGAGGACTGTACTTTTAACACCTTTGCAGGAGTGGTTGGAATAAAGTATTGTTTCAGGTAAAACCACAGTCCCACCCTGGTTGGAAAGTATGTATGTCTGATTCTCACATCAAATCGAAAGAAACGCGGCACCATTGGAGGAAATCAGAGGCTTTAATTGCTCAATGAAGCCAAATCCAATTGGCTATTGTAGATAACATGAATCAGCCCAGGGAATTAACAGGAAAATTAATGACCACCTGGGTTTAGTACTTCATGCTTTCATTGGCTATGAAAACATCAGGAAATGTCCATGACTATTATCTCTGATCAGGATTGCTTAATGACTTAGCTTCACAAAGGCTTCAGCAGAAGATAAGCCACATCCATCTCCTCCTTTTCTCCCGTCTCTCACTTATGCAGCCATAGTATGAATATGTACACCACGTCACTTCCAGAAAAATTATGCTCTTTGTCTTCAAATCCTGTGAAATGGTATTATCTGCTGTGTTGCACCTCGCTTGCCTGTTCCTCAGCAAAATCTGTTAATTTCTTCCCTTTTATAATGAATACTTTTACTTTTTGTATACAGCTACTCCATTTTCTCTTCCGTTTTGACACTTAAAAGAGGCACAGCTGTCTAGAGCAAGGAATACTGTGTTAGTCATCCGACTGACTTCTGCAAAGGTGGAAGCACC
This sequence comes from Psittacus erithacus, assembly GCA_009867235.2. Taxonomy (NCBI): domain Eukaryota; kingdom Metazoa; phylum Chordata; class Aves; order Psittaciformes; family Psittacidae; genus Psittacus; species Psittacus erithacus. Next base: position 24,803 of record WYDI02041686.1, read on the forward strand.
TAAAGCCTCAAGTGAATTATTTGCCAGTCTTCCTCACGCCGACCCACTCTATCTGTTACTCAGGTTGTTTAGCCAAAAAGCAAACAAAGGGTTTCTTAGAAATTAGAAATGAGTGAGGTTTTTTGAGCAATCAGATTGTGCACAGAAACTGTATTTAAAATCAATATGCAAACCCATTTTTTACTGATCTAGTCTAATTCCCAAAATTGGAAATTATGAAGGGACAGAAGTGGAAAGGAAAGGGACCTGGAGAGGCAAAGGTTTACATGTAACAGCAGCACCAGACAAAGAACAAATATATTATACTGTTCCTACCTGTAAATAAGCTAGATAGAGCTAGTTCTTTCTAGAATTACAAGCATCTGTCAGTGGCAAACACTCTTAATGCTCAGCATATGACACAAATGTACATAGAATTCATCAGCGCTTCAAATTCCCAGGCAATTGCTACAACATAGTCATTAACTGTCGAAGTTCAGATTGACAAAATAATGAAAACAGGATGATCCTTAAAATCTCTTCTAGGCTTCCTTATGGGAGGTGGTACTTTCTTGTTCTTCTTAATCAGTGCTCCTGTTTGCCACCCCTTGAATGCCGAGGCACTTGTAAGAGGCAACAAGTACATGTTTCTGTGCTTTCTGCTCTGGCATTTGTTTTTTTTTTTTTCTTTTCTATAAAATAGCATGACCCTACTCCTTTAATGTTCAAACTTCATTCTACTTGAGCTCTTGCTGGACTGCATTTCATTGGAGAATGCTGATAAAATAGCGTAGCTTGTTATTTTTTAGAGGAAACATTATGAAATACTAATTTAATGTACTGAAATCAACCAAGGATTTAATTTTCACTTTTCAAATGCCCCTTATTGTCAAGAGCAACATTTCCAGAAATTATCATTATTTCCGTGAAAGTGTGATACTGAAAGTACAGATATCCATAGCTTTCACAAAGCAGTTTAGCACGCAGCAGACCCACTTGAACAGAAAAGCAATTGCATAACGTGGTGAGTAATCTTTAATCCACATTGGGTCAGAAAACCTGGAGAGTGCTCAAAAAGGGTGCAGACATGTCTAAAGTGTCTGTGTTATTTTTTTTGTACAGAAGAGCAAAAATGTATGACTCAATCAAAATGCCACTAATCGACAGTGTATTGCACTGTAGTAAACACTACAATGTAAGAATGTCCTGTTTTATTTTCAGATGATAAAGAAGCTGATAGACTATTCTGTCTGGTTCCTGGACAGGATAGTGCCCCACATCTACATGATGAAGAAGCAAGAGGGAGTGTAAACCCTGTGCAATATATCACAAACTTCTAAATGTAGTCAGAGCTGTTAACCTTTAAGGTTAGAAGAAATCATTCATAATGTTAAGACTAAAGAGAATGCTTGGGATACTTGTTTGTATCTTCATTTTTCAGAGGAAAGACAGATTTGAAAGCAGACTAATTTTCACATGGCCTCAAAATTTAAAATGATCAAATTCCACAATCACCAAAAAAGGCTGCTAAAGCACACAGCAGTCCACCTGAGATGAGTCACTGTCACATAAAATGCAGGCTAAATTGCCATTAGCAGACCAAGGATTATATAATGCATTGCAAGTTATTTATCACATTAAAATGACAAAGCCTGGCCACTTGCAAATTTTCTGGGTTTTTCTTCCTAACCTTTCCTATAGAACATGTGTGAACTCACCCCACAGAACCTGTGATGGTCCCCACCCTGGAGAAGAGATCAAAGTGCTACGCTAAGTCACAAGTTAGATGAACATGTTCAGCTGCCTGTTGCCAAACAAAAAGTACAAAAATTCTGCTTCCTTTCCTCAAGACTGGCATTAATTTGTCTCTTCTATCCCAATTACATTAACTAACTTTGCCCTCACTTAAAGGGAATTTAGAGATTTATGCATGGGCTAACAGAGAAGCCCACAGAACAATTAACACAAGGATAGACAGGGTGACTGCATAACCCTTATTTCTTAATTAAGTTGGCATAATTTAATAGAATCATCTAACAAGTGGAGTTGTAGAGAGAGGTTCTGCAGACCTGCTAGGATACAGTTAAAAAAGAGAGGACATTTTTTTTCATGTAGTCAGAAAAAGTCAAGATATTCGTTAAGAAGAAGTGAGTCCCAGACCTTAGAGATCACTAAAACGTTCAGTCTGCACTTTTCAGTGTAGGCCTTTGCAGGTAAGCTACTGAATAAGATTTGTCTCTCTAAGTGCCACAGTAAACTCACATAGAGACTTTCTAGACATATAGAATACTAAGTGAGTGATCTTGAGGACACACATTGCAGACGGGTGACTTAAACAGGATAAATAAGAGCTCTGTCTAAACAGAAGGGGGAAATTGCACAAAACATTTACACCAATTTGACACATATTTCCTCATGGACAACATGCAGACAAAATAGGATTCCTAGTTATATTTGGTATAATTTTTTATAACATAAATTATAAGATTAGTGGAAAAAATCTTGATGCTTTGTACCAGTTTAAAACATGATCAAACTGGTTTGCACCCTCCTCCATTTGAATGAAAATCTCACTTATGTCCCCAGGATAAGTATTGACCGAGGATGCTGGTCAGGATTTAAATCAAACTGGCATAGTCTGTGTTGGATTCTTTGACCACAAACTTGGGAGATAGCCTATCTGAAAGAAAGTCTTGCACCTGGGTAAACACAATCCAAGAGTGCAGCACAGGCTGGGATCTACCCAGCTGGACAGCAGCTCTGTGGAAAGAGACATGGGGCTTCTGGTGGACAATAAGGTCAATACAAGTGAACAGCGTGCTGCTGTGACAAAGAAAGCCAACAGGATGCTGGTTTATATCAACAAGGGGATCACCAGCAGAGGTAGACGTCATTATCCCACTCTACTCTGCACTTGTCAGATCACACCTGGAATACTGCGCCCAGTTTTGGTCCCTGGATAGATGCGGACAGACTGGAGAGGGTCGAGAGGAGGGCCACTGAGATGATGCAAGGACTGGGAAGCCTGCCTTATGAGGACAGGCTGACAGAAGTGGGTTTGTTCAGCCTTAAGAAAAGAAGGCTCAGGGGAGACCTTATCACCACGTTCCAGTACTTAAAGGGTGTCAACAAAGAAGATGGGGCTCCCTTTTTACAAGGAGCCACATGGAAAAGATGAGGGGTAATGGGTACAAGTTACTCCTGAGAAGATTCCAGTTGGATACTAAAGAAAAACTTTTCACAGTGAGAAAAATCAACCTCAGGAACAATCTCCCCATGGAAGTGGTGGGTTCACCAGCATTGGACACTGTTAAGATTCAGCAGGACAGGATGCTGAGCCACGTTGTCTAGACCATACTTTTGCCAAGAAAAGTTAAAGAATGATGCCCAAGAAATGATGCCCAAGGAAGGGCATCATTAAAGACCTTCCAATTTGGTACTCTATGATTCTATGACAAAACTGCCAAATTACTTTGAAAAGCCCTAGGGGACAGTGACTGTTTGGAATCCCTGAACTGTGCTGTACAGTAAGAAATAAGGCTTTTGTCACATTGTCATAAGAATTAACTCCATTTTTACAGAGTTGTATTTGGGTTTGGTTTTTTTTTTTTTAATGTAGAAACATAGCAAACATAAAAGCAAGGTAAAATCCATCCGAAGATGAAGATTAGTCTCCTATTTGAATCATAAAATCTATTGCAGCTTCTTTTTCAGTGTAAACATCTAAATTTGGATTAAACATGACATCCACTCGTTTCTGTATACAAGGCTGACTTACCACCCAAAAACATACTACAAATACAGCTTAGATAAGATGTGTTTTGCTTGCACATATGCTGGAACACAAATATGCCACGCAAAAACACACATGGAGAAGGAAAGTGAGGTGATCATTTACCCTAATTGCTTGTTTGGGGTATTTTGTTGTTTTTGATGTTTGTTGGTTTTTGTCCTGCCTCAAAAACATTTTATAGGCGAAGCCAAATAAACACCTATGAATTAGGTATGCTGAAAATATGTGCATTGCTCAGATTCAGATTTTAGCAGGAATGAAATCTGCTTCAAATTGCACCCTGACAAGACTAATGGAAACATCACATAATGATACTATTTAGCAGGAGCTGTGTCTTAAGCACAGCAAGCAGGAGCTGTGGCTGGCTGTTCACACAGCTCGCACTTCATCATCATCATCTGCATATACAGGATCCAAAGGGACTGGTTCACAGTACTGGGAGTCAGAAATTGCAGTGCTTCAAGTTAGTTTATTCTGCAAGAAGACTGCTTAAGTCGTGTCATCTCAATTTCCAAAGACTTCAAAACCAATTTTCTAGCCCTGGTAAGGAATAGTTCAGGCCTGGCTCCAAAAGCTATGGCTGACAGGGGGCAAGAGACACCTCTTAATGTTGTTCTCACATTATAGCGTGTGACAGAAACCAGAAACTGGCTTATAGCTTTGCCCAGATAGGTACTGGGTTCTCAGCGGTTTGCGCATCATTGAAAAGCTGACTGCCATTTGGGGGATGATGAGGCATCTAAGGGAGGGAGTGGGGACTGTGGCACTGTGGGCAGGCTGGGATTTGTGGTTGAGAGAGCAAGCAATTGAAATTGTTTTCGAGCCATGACCTACAGAGGAGGGGGCTGTTTTTCCCAGAGCATTTCTTTATTTCTGAGAACATGTACCTTAAAGGATTTTTACGAAGAGCTACTTGAAACCACTTGTTCTATCACATGATAGACAGAAATTAGAAGCTGAATAAAGTAGCGTCTTTATTCAGCATCTACGCTATTGTCTTAGTGTTCCTGAACACCACATTTTTCTCTTCCTGGTTCTTCTGAACAGCAAAGAGTTTTCCCTAATTAGTCAAAAGTATTTCCATAATATTGGAAGTTCTGGAGAGTTCAATCTCCTTAATTTCAATTGAGCTTAACCAGATGGAAGAGGATTGGCTCAGAAAAGCTACAGTCCCTGGTAAGTCCATTATTATAGACACAAGAAAGGCTGGTTATTGTCCTCCTTGGACTACCTAACTAGGCAAGTTAGACTTAGGAAGACATAGCAAAGGGAAAAAAACTCCAACATTTCTCCAGCATAAATCTTACTTTCAAGTATTTCACGTGTGTTTCCAAATATCCCAATTACCTTCATACAGTAATAAATCAAGTTATTCCATTATGGCATGTTGATGAAGAAAACAATACTTGGCTGTCCTATGATAAGACATCAAAAAGACAGCTCAAAACAAGTGTGGATTACTATACATAGCTAATGCACACCAAGATATGCTCTGTACTGATGTACCTGGAGCTTTCCAGCTATAGTGGCTATTTTGAAGAAAGTACTTTATTTTTTTGTGCCACCTTTTCAGCATGTCAGTTCCTGGACATACATTTTATTAAGTTTGAAAGAAGCCTTTGAATACTTAGAGTCTGCTCACTTGAAGTCAGCTGCGTTAGATTACCCAGATTACAATATTCCTTCTATTTGAAACACATTAGCACCCAAGGTTAGGTGCTTTCAAGACTTGGAAAGACAGAATGATCATAAACATTGCAGACTAAAGGACAGAAAATGAACAGTGAATACCAAGGGTTTGGTATTGATTTTTAAATCAGTCTTTTCAGTTTTAATTTAGGCAGTATTCAGAGGTATTATCTGATTACCTGTGTACCTTGCTGTGCACCACCAGTATAGTATCACAGTGCCTGTGCTTTTTGAGCAAACTAGAAACAAGATATTTTGGTGGGTGACAAGCGTAGCTAACTGTGTCTTAATGACGGTGATCTGAACCAAGACCCATTGAATCCAGAAACTTCATTCAGGATTGCTACATAGGCTAGAATCAGAATCAGCTGAATAACTCCAGGAGTGGGAAGTATTACTGTTTTTCCACATTCCCCATAAATATGCTATAGGAACACTATCAGGGTTTTTCCATCTCCCATGAAAGTACCACAGCACCTTTGGAAGGGCTCAAGTAAGATCAAGACCTCTTGTGACAGACTTATGTACTTCCCTGCTCAGCAAGCTTAAATGTTTTCCAGAGACTGAACTCACACATCTAATGTGGGTAAACTGCCTGAAGAAATCATGTAGATAATGATGTAGTGGGCCACCACAGGATGCCAACAGGATGAGCAAAATACAGAAACGCAGGACAACTCAAGAAATCATCTGTATTGTATTGTATTGCCCCAAACAACCACCAAGCTTCAATTCTTTAATTCTACTACAACATAGCAGACAATTTAAATGACAGAATAATAGTGGACAACTCTGAGCAACTGGCCTGCATTAGGTCTGACAGAATTCAGACCTAAAGAAAAACAGAGTATGGATTGGCCAGAGTGTTACTCTGGTGTAGGTGGTTTTCCTTCTAAGATTAGGCAGTGTGACTGTGGGTCATTGTGACAACGGCAAGGGAAAAGAATCTACTGCAGTGCAGGGGCTTGGTTTGTGTGTTGAAGGAAGGGCTGGGTTAAGCCAGAGGATGTAGGACTTTGAACCAGACAACAGCTTAACTCAGAAGAGTCCAGGACAATTTAGCAGTGCCATTGTCGGACTTTCATACAACATGAATCATTATTTAGCTCTAAGCAAGGCTGTAAAGCAAACAAGCATCAATGACTAAGGAATAGGTCTGTCTTCTGCTCAGCTTAGAGAATATTAGTGAGTGAGTGTGCACACATGACTGGAAACAATCAAGTTAGTGCAGCTTAATGAGCTACTATTAATCAGTTTTGACTGCATTAGCTAACACATATAAACTCTTAGCTTGTTGCAAGTGAAAATAAAATGCATTACCTTGAACTGTTTTTAAGCAGCAGACACTTGGTTGCTTGCATTTCCTTGCCCCATATGCTTAAACGCTGAGAACTGATATAATTGTGTTATTTCTGAAGAAGAAGAACACATAACTTTCCACGTGAATCTCATATTCATGCAGGTTGAAAGATTTCCTCCCTTTCAAATGACAGCAGAGCTGCTGAGGGCATCGCCTATGCAAGTTAACTTCCCAGCCCAAGTGAGCTTGCTCTCAGCTAGCCACGGAAAGATTGTCTCAGCTTCAACATTTAGAAAAAAAGGTCCAATAACAAAATCCAAAGATGCCTAAATGTATATAAGAATAAACAAGAAGACTTCAAGAAAAACAAGGCAAACCCATAAGAATTTTGGATTGTCCATTTTCAAGGGGATGAACTCTACAGCTAACACAGCTTAAGCACCATTGCAAGCATACAGAGCATTGTTTGTGTCCTGAGGGGTGAAAGGACTAATGTTCTTTTGAGTTACGAAATAAATTCGGCCTGTGCATGCAGGTGATCACTGACCTGGAGAAACAGTCTAAAAGGCATCCCCAAAACCACTGAAGTCCCTCTTTATGGAGTTCCCTTTCTCCAAACTGCTCCCATCCTTCCGTATTGTGTGCATACATATGCACACACAAAACACACTTATCCTCTCTCCTCTCTGCTACAGATCTGTGTAGCAAGCCCAGAGATGAACGGTGCATGATGTAGCTGAAATTCCAGCTAAGAACCACTTTTTGCATCATTTTGTAATAAGATCTCACCATTGACTGAAGAGGTTTAGGAATTCAGTCTGCTTTGTTTAGCACAGGAGCAGTAACTTGCCATTTCATTTCCAACAGCCATTATTTCTAGAAGAGGAGGAAAAATAGCCTGACACATTAAAAGTGTTTGAAGGGGAAGTAATGTGCTTAACAACTGAGAGTTATATTTGGAAAATTATTATGTTTCAGCATTTGGACATAAAGCCAATAACGATACTGTATTGTCTGAACATAGATGAAATCAATTTGCATTTCATTAAAAAAAATCCCAATTCAATTCAATAATAAAAAGGCATATTAGAACACCTCAGAATTTCCTGAGTTAAAAAGCAGATCAAAAGAAGCCTTCCCAATACAAAAATGTTCTCTTTTTGTTTATGGCATAACTGCTTTCCTGATCAACAAATGAAGTTAGTGCAAACTTAGTATACCTAAATTTAAGCAAACTGGATATTACTGAAGTCTTTGTTTTGTTTTCCATTTGTAAAACATCCCAAGCAATTGGAAAGGACACAGTGGTCTTTTTTAAAAATGTTTATAACTTAAAAAGAATTGCAAGGAACTTGGCAATTGCTTAGCTTAGTTTAAGCTGCAACCTGGAGATTTATCCAATTTAAAATATCTTAAGAGCAAAAAAGCAACACTCAATGAAGCAAAATACTTTCTTATTTTTCCTAAAGCCATGTAAGTACATTTCTTTCCATAGACAAATATATGTTTCAAGAAATTTAATACTTTTTTTTTTCATTAAAAAAATGTTTCTAAGCTGAAACCCACATAGGAAATGCATCTTCAAAGATTTTTTTTTAAAGCAGGTAGACTTTGAAGTTTAAATCATAGAATCATAGAATAGTTAGGGTTGGAAGGGACATTAAGATCATCTAGTTCCAACCCCCTGCCATGGGCAGGGGTGCCTCACATTAGATCGTGTTGCCCAAGGCTTTGTCTGACCTGGCCTTGAACACTGAAAAATTCTTTTCATCCAGTAGTATCTGTGATATGTAATATCTCAGATTCTGAGACATCATCAGGAATTTCAACACCAGTTTATCTAGAAAGAAATGCAATTATTTCTGATTTTTTAAACTGAGGTCCAAATTACTCTGCCTAGTAATTGCGCATCTTTTCTGCTCTTCTAGAGTCTTGATCAGAACCCTTCAGAGAAAAGGGGTTTTGCTCTGTAACTTCAGATGCTCACAGCATTTTATTAATAAATCAAGGCCTTCCTGGCTCAGAAAGGATAAACTGTATCATTAGTAATTTGGCTTCCTGTAGTGGATGAGAAAACATATCTTCATTTCATGATGGTATATTAAAGGCTCAGGTGAACCTTATTAACTGTCCAGGCTTGCCGTCTTTGCCTGGAGTACATTTTGAAGTACATTTTGCTTATGAATCTGATCCAGATTGAATAGAATACAATTTTTTAAAAAGCTGAGCAGACCATTGAGAACTGGGAAATATTTGAGCTAGTTTACCTCAAAAATTCTCTTCCTTGGCAGCCCTTCCTCATGCCAGCTAAAGGGGTATTTCAGTCTACTTGTAGCTTCAGGTTGGTATCAGACCTGCCAGTTACTGATAAATTAGGGAACTTTCTACCTTGGACTTTCCCTTTATTTAAGGTAATTTTGCAGCCAGAATAATTCCATTATTCTCTACTCTTTGCAAAATTACAGATTATTTCCTTTTATTTTGAAAAAAAAACCCAAACCCCCCACAAATTATAATTCCCACAATTATTTCTTCAGCGATTGAAGAAGGGGATTCATCCTGACAAAACCAGTCAAATCTCTGTATGTCACTATCTATGTTTATCAAAGTACAGAGGCTCTTTTCATTGCAACGTAATCCACATTTGGGTTTTATTATTCAAAGAGATGATCTGTTTGTTTGTTTGTTTAATGTGGAGCTGAAGTTTGCAGGTACATTCAGTCACAGTCTACAAAGCAGCACATCCTCTAGGAGAAGGCAGGATGACACTGTATTTACTGAGGAAAAATCCTAGAGTAAATTGCATCCTCTTGACAGTTCTTTTACCATGGACAGCAGAAGAGCGATGCTGCTACCTGCAAAATGTATTGGCAGAACAGCCGTAGGTTGGTGAGTCTGGGGAATGGGTGTACTGGTGGCCATTTGGCTATTTGGCCAATCACCAGGCCAATGACACTGCAGTCAGTGTTCTCTAGTGGGCTCTGGTGCTTAAAATATAGAAGCAAGGTCTAATAGAAATTACCAGATTTTGTGTAATTATATTAATTAAAGCTTATAGTGGTGTTTCATCTGACTGAGGAAACAGGGCTGAGCCTCTCTGAAGCCCATAACACTTCCCACACCACTTACTTTTTCACTGAGTGAGGTTCAGTTGGCCAAATCCTAGAAAGACCGGGATGTTACATCCGAGCTGTGTTCTGTGGCCTTGTAGAAATGGGGAAAGGGTAGACTTCCCAAACCTTTTTCCTTACGTACATTCAGAAGACCTAGTGGAGCTCAGACAGACTGAGGTACCCGGACTGTGCTGGTCTTCTGGTCTGGTCTTCTGTGCTCTTGTCTGCTTCTTCAGGATCACAGGGGGACTAACATGGTTTTCTCCCTTTATAGTGGCAGTTAAAACATGCCCCAGGTAGTGAACTGCTTATTGGCTTCCTTCCAGAGTTCATGAGATTGCTAATGGTCTCATTGAAGAATCCATTCTTAACCTGGTTAAAGACCTGGGTTTTGCTAAAACAGAGATCCTCTGCTAATTCAATCTCGTGCTCCATTAATCAGGGCAGAGATCCCTTAGCAAGAAAGGCATGAAAAGTGTTACAACTTCTGCTTCTGTCTGCATTTGCAAGTTCTGAGAAGCAACAGGACTTCAAGCAGGTGAGTATTATATAATCAGGCCTCCTCTGCAAGGCATTCACAAAGTTCCCTGCTTTACTGATGTCTTCAAATGTAGACCTGACAATTCTTCCAATACAGCACTGATGATTTTGCTCATCTTTCAGCTAGCTTCTGTTCCCTTTGTTGCAACAGCGCTGTTAGGGACTTAAAAGTTTCTATTCTTTATTCTTCTTGCCTTTAAACTTATTTTCCTGTCTCTCATCACAGATCCTGCCCTGTAATTCCTTATAGCGGCTTACTCATCCCCACTGTCTCACCCATTCACTTCTTTTTCTCTTGCACATCCCCATCTCTGTGCTGGAAACCCATAGTCGTGCTTCACGCACATCTGTGCCCTCCTGCCTTGGACCTTGCATCTTACTGTCTAAACCACCTGCCCCTCTGGTTGACAGCCTTGAATCTCCTCATATTATCTCCATGTCCTGCTTTTTGTCCACTAGGACTGTACTACTGATTCCAAGAAATAATTAAAAAAAAAGAAGCTACTGACTCCTACTCCTGAATTTGTTTTTCTTTTCTGAATGTATTTTGTTCTTTACTTACTATATGTCTGCTTCTTCTGCCCCTTCTAATGCCATAACTGCACCTACATTTGTCCAGCTAACTTTTTCTCATCTCAGTGGCCTTGCACTCATCCTTTTATTTTTTCCCATAGCTAATCCGGCTCCTCACTTTAAAATACACTTAGTATCTCTGATTTTTAAACACTTTTGACCTCCCTCTTCTCTGCCTTTTTTTCTGCTACTTTCCATCTCAGCTCACTGAATGAAAATCCCTTTGGCTGCTCTGTGAGGTTTACTACTTTGGGCATACAGACCCATGCTGTACCTTTGCCTGGGGATAGTATCTAACTGTATTAGTTTCTTGCTTATTATCTTATGCTTCAACTTGTTGTTTGTGGCAGAGCCCATCTTTTCATCTTGGGTTCACAAAGAGCTGAGCACAACTGTGTTCGCTTCCTTGGCTGGGGCTGTGCAAATAATAAATAATGACAGAATTATGAGTTTGGTACTTTAGCACTGCCATCCGCTGGCTGCCTTTTATCACAACATTCCATATTTGAATAAACTCTTGAAGTTTTGGTTTTGTTTCATCTCCTGCTACTGAAGTGAAATGTATTACTGTGAATGTCAGAAAATCATCATGTTATATTCCTTACAAATACAAGATGCATGCCTTCTGCTTTCTGTTTTGCTTTACAAAGTGAAATAAAGATGTTGGTAACTCAAGCACTGAAGAATGAGGGAATTCTAGGCTAAACTGCTATGTAATATTAATTCACCTGCATTGCCTGGATGATGTGTATGTTTTGTAATATTTTTTAGCTCATGCTCAAGCAACATGCAATACTGAAAATTAACCATGTAGAGAATAGGCTATAGAGAAATAGAGTAACTTGTGAGTAATCTAAAATTTGCGTGAACTTGCCCTGACAACTTTTCCAGCCTCTATGTCATTTAGGAATGCCCTGAACCAGAGTGGCTTCTCTATTTTAATAATTTTCAGTGGGTTTCCTTTCAATGAGCACATCCAGTTTCTCCTTAAAGCCATATATAAAGAACTTCATAGTATTCTTTTTTCTTGCTATTTTATCTTTTTAAACTTTTCTCTCTTTCATTCCTTTGCTTTCTTTCACTTCATTTCTGTGATATAATCAAGCTTATTATAATTAGGCTTACTGATATATGATTAATATTCCACTGTTAAACCAGCTTGCCTCTTACATTTCTTAATGTGCTCCCATCCTAAGCAGTAGCAGGAATACTTTACCTTCTTAGAACAACAGCTCCTTTGTGACAGGAGACTGTGAAAACTTATCCAGACATAAGGGAAAAAATGTTATACGCAGATGTGTTTTAAGAAAAAAACAAAAGGAAGAATAGATACAAATATCCAAAGGAAGAAGTGTGCTTAGTGTTTCTGTAATTCAATTGTTTATCCAATTTACTGCCATGTGCTGAAATATTACCCAGAATTCTAGGAAATGCAGAAGTGGATTATGAGTTCAAGGATGGAGCACTAATTGAATTCTTAATTGAAATGACTCATCTAAGCAACACAATGACCTGGATTGTCTCCCTGAAGGTAAAAATTTTTCCAAATGGTATCCTGGCACAGGTGCCACACTGAAAGCTTCACTGTGGTCCTTCTAAAAGAAAGGCTATCTGTCAGTGGAGAATTTTCTGGAAGGGAGTCACTATTTCCAAGTAAAATGCATTTTTATTTACAACAAAGCAAGATGGATTGGCCGTTTTCTTACTCATTTTGTCTCAACCAAAATCAGTCACACTGGGCACAAAGCTTAAAAAGTTCTTCAGTCTACATGCTTAACTCAGGTATGGACCTTACACAAACCCTCCATAAAGGCATAAATTTTTCTCATCTTGGCACTTACATAGACAGAGAGCTATAATTAGATGTTCTTATCAACATTTCTAAAAATTACATGCAAGCTGAAAATAGGAGTGTTCATATATAATGATTGCAAATTAAATATCAGGTGAAATTTCACTCATTATTATGAAAACCTCTTTCCTTTCTTGTTTGCACCCTCATTTTTTAAAGAGCGCATTGATTGGGTGTTGCCTCATTAAAAAACAGATTTTAAGTTAATACTGGATTTTTAATGTTTTAGACCTCCTTGCCCCTTAGGGAACTCTTACAAGCCTGGTCCTTTATTTTAGTGGTTTATAATCGAACCATAAACTCCTACTTGGAAATGAAATTTGGAGCAGATAAGGCAAACAAGCAAACAAATCAGTTATTCTTAATTTCTACTATTTAAAAGTATCTAGAAGCTATCACCTAACATGTTTTTCATGTCTTACAAATAGAGATTTGCAATTGACTTCCACTACCCATGCAACTTGAGGTATACACATACTTGAAAAATACAATCCGTCAGCAGAAAATATACACAACAGAGACCAGTCAGAAAGAATAGCTTTCCAAAAGCCTTTAGTTAAAATTTTGCCTTTTACTTAAAAGGGTATTTGAAGTAATCTTTGCTTCTCTTGAATTTATTAATTTCTGTCAGCTGGTAAATCTTTTCTCTAAAAACATAAAAATATCTGGTGGAAATAAATGGAATTGTTTTCTAAGAACATTAAGAAGCAGAAATTGAGTTTATATCAATTCTCTTGAAAAGAACTTACTAGCAAGGAAATCAGAGTTCTCCTTAGTGTTTGGATACAATAGCATTGACTGTTTTCACTATTCTGTCAAAGCTAATACAGCGCATAAACCAAGTACACCCTCATAATAGCCTTACTTTCAGAAAATTGCAAAACCAAGTGCAAGCTTCAGTAAAGAAATAAACAAGCAATTATCCATTACTTCAATAGCGTAAGTGATTGCTGTCTTTGATTTTTAAAGGAAATTTCTTGTGGCTGGAAAAATCACACGACAGGACAAAACACAGGCTAAAAGTATTTTGTAATGTACTTACATATCACTGGCAATGGAGGAGTTCCTGGACATGGACTTTGGAGACAGGTCATAATCACTGTCTGACCGGTAAAGGAAAGACTCCCTGCGTTGACTGTGGACAAAATTTGCCTGAAGAATTAGCCCTGATCCAGGGCTTGTCATGGGATCCAAGGGACTTCGTCCTGATGACGTGCCATTGTCTACATCAAAACTGCAAAAAAGAAAGAGTAAAAACATTTATGCCATTAACATGAGAATTTTGAAAGTAATAAAAACTTTTCTGAAAAATTTATCATTAGGTAATTGCTTCTTGATAATAATCGGTAAACAAAGACCTGGTCAAGTCCAATTCTAAACCAAAATACACTTTAAAATTGCTGACAACCAAAAAGAACAACTATGAAGGAAAATAAATTTTGTAGAGAAAAATCACTATTAGGAGTACAGGAAACATTATGCTTCTCTGCATGGAGAGATCTGTGAGGTCTGCACTTGAGGGAACATGAAGTTTCATTGTTTTCTTCTTTGGGCCTCAAGACTCTTGAGCTGGACCCTCTTTATCCTGTCTCGTCGCTCACTGTTGAGGCAATTAAGGGCTCTTTTATTATTGAGTACCTGACCCTAATATTTCATTACTACCCAAATATTTCAAGAACGTATTTTTTCTTATCCCAATGAATGAAACTCTGGGGTAGGATTAAGATGCATGCATGTGCTTGGGCATGTTTGCATGTATTATAGTTGCTACATATGGAAGAAAAGAATTCTTTGCTCACTGCCAAGCAGCACAACTCCTGTGCCCATTCATGCCTTTGAACTAGGCAGTTTAGATCCAGCACTTCTAGTTATTGTGTTTGGTATAAAGAGAGGTAAACAGGCTTATCATTCTGAGGGAACACCGCTGTCATGAGAGGCTGAAGGGCAAGGGGAGAGAGAAAGAGAAGGAGAGAGAAGATGCTCTTTCATGTAGTCTGCAATGTTTCCATAAAGGGCTTTTTAAAATCAGTGTAAAGACCTTGAATGGGAGTTTGCAATCAATTAGAAACTAGCATAGGGTTGGCTGTGCTGAGAGCATGTGCTCATGGCAACCCATGTTGCTTAGCAGCTCGACAGCTGCATTTGGTACCATATGGAGTCTTTCTGGAACATGTGGCTCTGCTTTTAGACTTCATGTGTTGTGGTATGCAATCCCAGAGGTTACAAATGTGTGGATTAGCAAGGTTATGTCTCCATCTGGTGGGATAGAGCATATTTTATCCAGTCAGAAGCAGAAGATTACTTCTGTTTCCCTAGTTGGTTGTGTCGCTATAAAACCAAAGATCAGTTTAGCTTTATAGCACAGTAGGAAAGATGTGCACGAGACCTTGGCTTCTAACTATTTGGGCTTGCTTGCCGTACTAATGGGAACTTAAATAATACTGCTACAGCATTTAGGAATGAGGAATGGATAGGGCATCTTTCACATTATTTTTTAAGCATGGGTCAGTGTTAGCATCATCGTATATATACATTGAATCCATCTAAAGTACTCATTTTGAAACCAGTGTTTTTTGTGAAGAACACCTACCAGTTTTCAGTTCTATCTAATGACAGCAGAAGAGAATATATTCAGTACTTTTCAGCTGTTGGTCAGACTTCAGCCTGGTGCAGGAATCACAGCAGGTACATGCTGCTTTCCGCACAAGCTTGTTTCTTTCTGTTATCTACCAGTGACCCAAGGCTGCAGCGAGGTTGAGGCTTTACGTTTTACTGATAGCATTCCAATGGCCTTTTTTCCTTTGTTAAATGAACCAATCAAATAAACACTTATTGCTTATTTTGGCTGAGATGTACACTGCCTGGCACAGAATGGATCTTGGTTTCATGTTTTATTCCATTGTTTCATTGTTACTTTGTACATATTCCTGAAACTGCTTTCTGATGCTTTCAGATGATATAACTTGTTATGTATTCACTTTACACAGTTTGAATGTTGAAAAGCAAACTTTATCTTTTTTAACTGTTTAGAAAATGGAATTAAAAAGAAATCAACCAAGCTTAGCAATTTAATCCTATTTTCACTGCAGTTTCCACAAAAATTCACTGTCAGCAAATCCTAACACATACATTTCTTCCCAAATTTGATTTCTTTTGATTATGCCTAAGTATTTTTTCTGTGTCCTCAAATGTGCTACTACATGACATGATCTATCTCAAACTACCAAAGCTAATCCATAAGACATCAAAAGAGAGTTCTGCCACAGCCTGTGGGGTGATCTTGGACAACACAAAGTTCATCTTTGCCTCTCATTTTCCCTATTCATTGCATCTTTGTGATCATTGTGAGATCTGCTCACAAAAAAAAAAGAAAAGAAAGAAAACGTACTGGAAATGGCAGGATAGCATGAATACTACTAAAACATCCTTGCAGCTTCTGCTTTTAATAACCATATTGCCATTACTACTAGCATGACTACTATTATTCACTAGCAATCAGTATCTTTTGAGTTTGAATGCCTGACTATTCCAGGAGCACAAAATACTCACAATATTAATGAAGGGTTTGCAACATCTGTGAACTCATTGTATCAAATTTTCCTGACACTTCTATTTCATTGCCTAATTATTTTTTTTCTTTAAACAGTTGTGAGAATACTCAAACTCCTAAACAATACACAGTCTGTATGTTTTGTTTTTCTATTGAATGCAGCTCTTTCATGTAATTTTAGGTAAAACAGAAGAGGATTGTTTAGTCCTGTGCTCAATAAGACTAACCTCTGCAATGCTGGTATCATTTCAAACACATATAAAGTACTCTGAAACATCTAAAGCAAAAATTAAAAGTGGAAGATAAATAAATGAAGGTAAATGTAAGTCTGTAGTACAACAGGAAAATTTTGAATAAGGAGTAACTAATGATTTCTTTTAAATTAGACTTAATTATTCATCTGATCATAAGGTACTTTATTGGATTAAAGAAACACATGGTTTTGTTTGCAGATTTGTTTTACCAACCCTTTGTGGACATGATATGAATATCTTATGATCAGTGTAATTTCTCCCAGTCAGAACCTACGGCTTTTATGAATGCTATCACTGTCAGATTATAAAATAATGACCTTTTTTTATTTATTTTTTTTTAGATTGAAAGTCTGTTAGCTGAAACTGCAGTTTCATCAGCTAGGAGAGTCCCTGCGGTTTGCATCCCCGAATAACTACAGGTACGCGCAAGACGGGCATACCACTTTCGTGACAAGAATTTTATCCTGTGGTACTGTGTTGCGTCCACTAGATGGGTGTAGAAAGTAAAGAAAAAGATCCAACTAGCTACTAGGACTTGGCTCGTGCTGCTCAACGAGAAAGTCTTTTTATGTAAATATGTATCAAGAAAAAAATGAAGTTCAGTTCTACAGTCAAAGGGAGAATGTGATTGCGGCACTGGTTTGCCAGAAAAGTATGTTTATATTATATTTCTAAAATGTTACAGCCGTTAAGTATCCTGTTTAGCTCTCACTTTCTGAGAACGTTGCCAGCATTTTTACATAGAAAAATCTAGTAGAAATCTAAATGGACAATGTGTTATTGCACTGAAAAGCAGATAAATTGTTTCTTTGGCTGAACCTTTTTTGCAAGAAATGGAGCTGCTAAGCACACTGCATCAAATGAACAGAGGATCAAAACGGGGAATTGAAGACCACAAGTTGTTCTTTCTTGCTGCATACACTGAAAAAAAAAATCTAAAACTTCAAGATACAAGATAAGATAGATTATTTGATGAACCTGGGCAGAAATATCAGAAGGTCGGCTTTGGCTGCTTCATATTTATCTTTCCACAGCAAGAATAAGCTGTGAGTTAAAAAGTGCATGCTCACTTGCAAAACAAAAGTTGCTCTCTCACTAGTGTGTTCCTCAGCCTTCTTCCACTTTGGGGGATGGTGGTCTTTGAAAAGGAAAAAGAAGCATGGAAATTGCTAATTGAAGGCATAGAAACTTATGTTATTGTTTCACACGCAGAAATTGCCCATTTAAAGACAGAATTTTCCACCGTTGTTTTGCAGCTAGTTTCAGGCACTTTGCATGACACATGCAAACTGAAGCTGCTTTTAGTGACAGGAGCAATTTGGCACAGCACTCATCACAGAATTTTCTACATACAAAGAGCTTTGCTGCAACTCAACAGGTGCCAAAGCTATGAAAAGCCAGTGCTAATTCAGCAACTTTTGTGTCTGCATTTTGACAAAATGTTTTATGACATTAGTGGATACTGTTTATCTTTAGAGCCTGCCTTATTCAGCGTTCAGTGATGACAAACATGACATGGGATGAAAGTTCAGCCTTTTTTCCTTTTTTGGCTATATATTGTGTTTGCATGTCTTGCCCACTGTGTATCATCCAGACTCTGTATGGAGATGGGAATAAGGGTGTTGAGCTCTCTTGAGCGACTTATCTTCCCTGTACTCCAAATAGGACAAGAAGTAATAACAACACAAACAACCCTTAGGAAGATTATTAATGATTCGCTTCAGGCAGTAGTATGAATCTGTGGCGAGGACAGGAGAGGTTTTGTATCCCAGATCTCTGCAGTACTGCTTCATTGTTCACCAGTTTGCAGTTTCTTTACACAGTGAAAGAAACTCTCTGCAGACTTGCTTCTGAGTCCTTAAGTAATGCTCTCCTGCTCTCTAAAAGAAAAAAGATGAAGATCTGTGTACAAAATGTGGCTTTTAAGGAGTAATGGCATCATAATGAATATGCACAAGAGCTTATAATTAAGGCAGCATAGAAAATCTTAATGTTGGTCTTCCTTATTACTGAGAGATCAGCAATTCAATCCTGTAGCATCTTGTTGGGGATTTTTATTTTGTTTTGTTTTTAGAGAAGCAAGCAATAGCAGAAAAAGGAAGAAAATAAATTCCACTCCAAAGAGTTTATTAGACTTTTTAACAAAAAAACTGCACTCCTGATATTCTCCTATAAGTTTCTTTTCATCTTCAGCCTATCCTATATTGGAAACTATGGGAAGGGAGAGTTAGGAGCCAATCCATCCTCCGCAGACATCGTATCTTTTAAGGCTATCTTTAAGCATTACAGAGGGACAATCAAGTTTTAGAGGAGTAAATTTTGGCCCCCTTCAAAGGATTCCATCGTCCTAGTGTCGAGCAGTATCTCCTACTGTCAAGCAGTATCTCCAGCCATCTGTAAGTACTACGCTCTACCTATGCACCTCAACGCCCTGACTTCCCTTAAGTCCCTTCTGTTTTCACCCGGAAGCACAACACCACCATCACACAGAAGGAGCACATTCGGCATAGCAACTGTAATTCACTGACATTATCACGGAAGAGCTGCCCTGTAGCAACTGCCTTTGGGCAGATTCTTCTTTAGAGCAAAGCAAGGTAATAGAACTTTATTTACATCTCAAAGGAAAAAGAAAGCTATTTATGGCTTGTGGCCCAGGACAGGAGCCCACCCTAGAGAAGTGGTTCTGGGGGAAGGGGAGGATCGAACCGATGGTCTCTTCAAATGCAGATTAAAAAGGATAAAAAAGGCAGAGGGCCACCTCAACTAGTGGGACCCACCTTGGAGGTGGAGGATTACAGGGTGCGTGCCTCTACGAGGGTTCGGTATGAAAGCCCAGGGTAGGGGAAAGCTCATTCGCAGTTAGATGTGATGCAACAGGCAGAGTGTACTGTGCTCTTAGAGCAATTAAGCAATTAACTGGATTAATTACAGTGTGTCCTGGAGATGTGTGTCGCAAATCAAAGCAAGACAGTTTACAGTTTTTTTGTTAAGATGTGATGGATTTGTTCTGCATTAGTTTGTGGGGGTTTTGTGGGTTTGTTTTTGGTTTTGTTTTTGGTTTTTTTTGGGGGGGGGAGGGGATGTTGTTTTTTTTTTATAAGGATAGACCATTTCAGTTATTGTGGAAATCACA
>WYDI02041690.1:0-53853 GCA_009867235.2 Psittacus erithacus
GTTGTGAATGCTCCATCCCTGGTGGTGTTCAAGGCCAGGTTGGACAAAGCCTTGGGTGACATGGTTTAGTGTGAGGTTTCCCTGCCCATGGCAGGGTGGTTGGAACTAGATGATCCTTTCCAACCCTAACTATTCTATGATTCTGTGATTCTTTTGCCTGGGTTTTTTTGAATTAATTTTTTTTACACTCAGAAGCAGAAGTCTGGAAGCAGTTAATGATCTACAAAAGTGAAAAGCATAGGGATGAAATTGGGAGTTGTTTGGTATTTCTAAGAGCTAACTGGAGCTGGTGGGAAAAAAACATTAGAGAGCACTAATAAATATATGTCTCATAATAGTAGAAGGAAAAAGGTACACCTAACCTTTCTAAACAGCCTAAGGGCAGGGGTTTGCTTTTCAATGCAAAGGTCATGTAGAATGAATTAAAGTAATTTTCCTGCAGAGGTCTAAGCATGTGGCTTCACTTTTAAGGTTAGAAAGAAGTTGTTCTTACCCATGTATCTTACAGATGTCGTTTTATAGAGTGCATTGAAAAAAAATTGTGATATGTTTTCATTTTATCCAAGGAAACAAAAATTGTGACAAGTAATATATAGCCTCCCAAGATGAAGCTTCTGATTTGCTATTAAAGGTAAAATACTTTTGCCTGATAGTTATTTATCCAGTTAGTGATATTTTAGTGATACACTCTTTTGTCATTTAATCTTTCTTGTGTTTTAATATTATTCATCTTTTTTCTATGTTAAATGCTTTAGCTGATATCTTGGCCTGACTGAGAAATAAATACAAGGATTTTGTGCTACCAGCATGACAAGGATGGACACTGGTACAACACATGTGAGAGAGAAGACTTCTGCACACCAAATTAAAAAATATGCAAGCAAATCTATAAATGCAGAGTTTACACTGCAAGAATTTGTTTTTGAAAAAGTAATTTTTCCAAAGAACTTACTCCAAAGATTATTTCCACAAAGACATATACTCAAGAAACAAAATTGAACAAGCAAAAAAGAATATTACTTTGCTCTCACATTGCTCAAAGGCGCTTAAAGCTTTTCAAATAGGCTTCAGTACCATCAAAGGTAACAAGGAAAAGCCTGGAATAGGAATCAGATTTTATCAAGATTCCTATATGAGAGATCTTTACAAGGCATTCCACCAGTTCCATCATTTTACGTGCTGCAACAGCATCTGAAAAGGTTACCAACAATTCTGTTTGCACTGGTTGATATTTTGGTAAGGAAAATTATGGGCTTTTGCTTTTTTAAGCAGCCCTGAAGTAATACTAGAAACACATACCCCTGGCTGAGGCAACATGAGTTCCTGAATGCTCAAGAAAATAATGCTCACAGCTACAGTTCAAGTTTTGAAGTGTAATGATAGGAGAATGGTAATTTACCCTCTCCTAGAATCTCTTATGATGGCTATTCATCCTGTCCAGAGGAATATTGACACGCTTGAGAGGTGGTCCAACGCCAACCTCGTGAATTTGAACCCAGCTGAGTGCAAGGTCCTAAACCTGTGTCAGGGTAATCCCAGGCACAGCTACAGGTTGGGCAGAAATGAGATTCAGAGCAGCCCTGTGGAGAAGAATTTGGGGGTGTTGGTTGATGAGAAACTGACCATGAGCTGGCTTAAGCCTGCGCTTGCACCCCAGAAAGCCAACCCTGTCCTGGGCTGCACTAAAAGGAGCGTGATCAGTGACGCCCCACTTGGAGCACTGTGTGCTGTTCTGTTGTCCTCAGCATAAGGCGGCCACGGAACTATTGGAACAAGTCCAGAGGAGGGCCACAGCAATGACCAGGGGGCTGGAGCAGCTCCCACATAAAAACAGGTTGAGAAAGTTGGGGCTGCTCAGCCTGGAGAAAAGAAGCTGCATGAACATCTCATAGCAGCCTTCCAGTATCTGAAGGGGGCCTGCAGGGTGCTGGAGAGGAACTTTTCATCAGGGATTGTTGTGATAGGGCATGAAGTATTGGGCTCAAAGTAAAACAGGGGAAGTTTTGGTTAGATATAAGGAAGAAGTTCTTTACTGTGAGGGTGATGAGGCAGTGGAATGGGTTGCCCAAGGAAGCTGTGAATCCTCCATCCCTGTCAGTGTTCAAGACCAGGGTAGACAGAGCCATGGGCGGCATGGTCTAAGGTGAGACATCACCATAGACTCTATCTTAACATCTGTCTTAAGATTCTATCTCAACATCCTTTCCAACCCAAGCCATTCTATGATTCTATGATTCTATGACACTCACATGCAAATCTGGGTGCCTGGAGTCTCTCATGGGTATCAGGTGTACAGGGAAGGAACACTGATGTGGGTGGGACTCCACTGGCCACTTGAGTATGGCACCTATATCCACTATGATTTTGATGGAACAGCTGATGTTAAGATTGTATTGAATTTCTGTCTGTCACCTCCTTGGCTAAGTGACTTCTAAAGCATAGAGAATATTTCTGAGAAAAATAGCTTTGGTGCTAGACTTCAGATTGACCAGTGGAACATAAGAAGCATGAAAAGCACTGATCAAAACAGAGATGTAGGTAATTGACTATTTGGAAAACTGTTGAGTGTGTCTATCCAAAATTGTTTCTTTATTATTTTTTTCTCCTCCCCCCTTTTTTTTTTGTTTTTGTTGTTGTTATTTTAAATTTTCTCTTTCATAAAATATGCGTGTCTCTGGTTTTAGTCCAAATCATTCCCCTGTTGTGGTTAGGTTCCACAGGAGGGTTCCAGCTTATAAAGGTTAACTGTGCAGAAATCAAGGGTTTGTGCATTTTTGCAAAGGTCACATTTACCACTAGTTCTGGAAGGACTGCTGGGAAGGGCTATGGTAACTACCCAGTGACTGAACTGTGGCTCCAGGTTTCATTTCCTTCAAGAATACTGTTACAATCACTGGTTGTGTCACTAAGAGATAAAGAGGCTGCTCAGTCACTTGAAATGCGATTTGTACATTACTCAAATCTATTCTACCTCTTTCTTTCACGGTGCATGGCAGCTGCTTGCTGGCACTCTGAATTTCAAACGCCTGAGCGGCAGGAAGCAGTTTAATAAATGGGATAGGTTTTGATTAATGTAACAAGCTAAAAATAGACAATGATGTAATGCATATCTCAGCAAAGAACCACAGACTCACATCAAATCTGTGTGCTAGGGAAGGCTGCTGTGGCAGAGAGTTCATTCAAAGATGCATATTTATGTCTTGATAACACCTTGAAGATTTAAAAACTACCAATATATAAGATTTAGACCTGTAATCCTATTATGTCTCTAAGTATCTACTACAGGTGACTGCACAGATATGAAGTTCAAGTCTAGATTAAGTATTTGACATTAACTGAATTCCAGCAAGGGCACTGCGCTCTTTATCACAAAGCTCTGGTTCTATCTGGAAGACAGAAATGATACATTTATTTCTGTAAGTATTAAGAATGTAAGCAATCGGTTGCTATGCTGTATACAAAACAATGACATAAATACATCAACTTTAATTAGTAATTCACCAGCATGAAAAAAGTTTACGTACTTTGATGTTGTATCAGACAAACACTCAGTATGGAACTTGCACTTGCTGGTCTCTGGCTTTAACGCTACAAAACCTGCTCTTTGCCAGTTCTTCCTCTCCCTAGCCACAGACACTCAGAATTGTTACTATGTTAAAATTCCTCATCATCAACTTGCAGGATCACGTTTCTACACAACAGTATTTCATGCCAGTAATGGTCAACTATGTCTCAAAAAGGAAGGAGTTGAAGATGTCACTGAAGATTATGATCATTTTCTTATGTACAAAGAAAATGTGACTAACATATACTCATTTGAAAGGTCTAAATTACGAAGCCTTGTATCCACACATTTTTTCCTAAAGGTCTCTCAATGAGACATGGCAAAAGGTTGAGCCTGGAGAGGCATGCTGCTTCTGAAGGTGGCAGTAAGTGAATGCCAGGTCTTTAGGTTTGGGTACTGTTCCCTTATTGGCAAATCCTTCTGCGTTTTTGTGAAAATTTTTGTGAAAATGTGCTCTATTTTACAAAATAATTAGCAAACCTCAGATCTGTTTTCCTGTTTGCATTTTCATAATTTTGAAAGCTAATTGTGCTCTCAGTGTTGTGTAACACAGCATTACGGAGCTTAAAATATATGTATGTGCTTCATTAACATGGCTGGTGAGCAAACTTTTGTGTAAGTGAGAAGTTCTCTAGCATTACATTGCAAGTTAATTGGTTTCTTAATACTGGCATTGACAATTATTAGAAAATGTTATGGGATACTTGTTTTCTTACATTTATATAGTGTGTGTTCATCTCACTGGTATAAACTATTTGTGTTAATCATTGGTTGTGATTAATTGAATAATCACCAGTTCTGTAATGAAAACTTCTGATTCCAAAACCAGAGAATTTTAGTGTTTCAGCAGATATAAGAAATTCAATGGAAAATCTGCACTGGAAATATCATTAACTTCATATTCTCGCACACAGGGCTGTGGATTAACAATGTCATAGGTTTTTTTGAAAAAGATACTACATTTAAAACCTCCTTCTGTGCTTGTTTACCTTTATTCTCAAAGTGACATGTACTACGATCCTATAATTTTGAATATGTCATTTTATTTTTGCTTCATTTTTATCTTGGATATCCATGCTTCCTTTCCTCCTACCCACTGAAACCATTCCCCATACAGTTCAGAGCCTATTGTGGTTCCTTTAAAATTTAAAGACTACCAGAACACTAAATCAATAAAGTGTTAACTCTTTGATAAGACATCTGCCATGAATAACAAACATATTAAGTCAGCAGTTTGCAAACAAGCCATAGGCTAATATTTGTTTGCATAAACTATTCAGCACAGATGCATAAAAGATTTTGTAGAAATCACGATTAGTTTACAAATGATTCACATGCAGGAAAAAAGCTGGAGTCAGATATTTCACTCACAATTAATAATTAAGATAGCTTTTGTAAAGACACTGGGAATATCAAGACAGCATGTTTTCCAGTGGTTTCATTTTATATTAAAAAACAAACCAAAACAACAAAAAAACACATTGACCTGTTTAATTTTGAGATGAGTTGTTTGAAATATGGATAAAAAAACAGAGGAGCAAAGCAATTCTGATGAACATACTTGCTTTGACTTAAATTTCAGTTTCAGATCTTAAAAGGGTGAAATTGAGAAGAATATTCTGGTATTGCCAAAACTTCCATGGAACTTTTTTGCTAGCTTCAGATAATTCTTTCAGGAGTTTACTGAGGAAAAGTGAGTAAAGGGATAGGCCTATTTTCATCTCATTTTGATATATCTTTATTGCTAGTGTTTCACACATTTCTCAAAGAAGCAAACTGTGTTTTCCACATCTATGGAAAAAACATGCTTTATCCAGGAGACTATGTGGGAAAAGAAAGGGAAAATAAGAGCATGACTGTGGCCTGCTTCTCAGAATTCAGGACTTAATCTGTTTCTGTTGGCGTATAAACAAAAATAGTAGACATACAAGAAAAGGGATTTACAGGAAGTTGGAAAAAGACATTAAGAGAAATGAAAGTAAAAGGTAAGTTGTTCTTGAAGAAAAAGATCAAGAGTTTCGATGTGGGGTTGTGTTTTGATCCGGGTAACAGAAACACCAAGCTTTTTTTGAGTGAAATGCAAATAATGAGGAAGTATAAATTATCCTCTTTGGAAATTTAGTATTCACAGGGAAAGGCAGTAGGAATCTGCATGCAAGTTTTGCTTGTAGAAATGCAATTAATGGCTTTTAGAGATATTGTAACAGTATACCTAGTGGGTTCTTCAATGGTATCCATCAATATAAGGAAAAAGAAATTAAATTCATAATTTAGAAGTCCAAAGGAAAGGAAGAGCAATGAATAATTGAGTCACCTGCAGGAACAGACAAGGGAAGGTGAAAAGATGATGAGGTGCTTTACTTTGCCAGGTCAGATTTATCTTAGTTTGTAACTTCCCTATTACTTGAAGTCACAGCTAGACATTCAAGAGCTCAAAGAGATAATGACATAGGCGTGGATGTCACGCAGCTGAAAGAAGTTGGACTATCTGTATCTGTTACTCTTTCATTTCAGAAGGTCCTACAATTGTGCATTTTGTGAGGTCCACTTTTGAACAACTGGATGCACACAATTAAGTCAGTGAGCATAAAAGAAAACATTTATTTAATCAGGTTGCTTGTAAGGACTTTTAAGAGCTTCTTTTTCACCCTGAGACAGGGTGCTTCATTTATTTCTGTTGTAACTCTTCATATTTTTTTGTATGTGCTTTGAAGGTGGTGCTAAATGCATGAGAGACATATTTATTATATACAGACACACCACTGTGATAAAGTACCTAATTATGCAATACCAAAATTTCTCAAAATATTCACATTTTTAATTGAGTGGATTTAATCCACTGATACAACAGGCAGATGAAAAGCTCAGTTATTAATTTTATATTGCTGCCCAATTGGTATGGAATGTTTCACCGCCAATTGAGCCCTGCATGATGCTTTTGGTGATACATTGTAATTGCTTCTGATATAAAGCAGCTCTTTGCTTAAGTGAAGGGGGCCTTGCTGCCTTGTGAACCTCAGCTGCTTCTGGTGTTAACACTGAATGGCCAGAGGAAAAGTGTCATGTGAAACACTGCTGTTTGGTTTACTTTTTCACTGTAATTACGCCGAACGTATGGTCCTAATAGGAAAAAAAATAACATATATTAGTCTTTTAGATAACACTTGTTTGCACTGTATCTTTTTCATCTACTATGCTTCCTGTAATATTTCAGTTAATATTTAATCTTTCTAAATATTGAATATTCAAACAACAATAAAATTTGAGTGTTTTGTTTTCCAACTACCAGACCTGCTGTCTGCTCTTAGTATGATTTAAAGTAAAATTCATTACCTTAATCTTGTTAATATTCTGAAGAACTGCTTTATATGGTTGCAGCTTAATGCTGATCTGTGAGCATTATGTCTTAATACAAATGCCACCTGGTTCAGATACATGCGTTTGTATAACAGCAATACTATAGCTAATCCTAATTCAGAATAAATGCAGTAAGTGACGTCAGAGTACTCCGGCATATCAGAGTCCTGCCTATTGTTAAGCACCAGCCTGTGCTTACCAAAAAATGCAGCAGTTCTCTTGCATCTTTCAATACAAGTTTATTTAAGTGAGTTTTATCCCAGGGTGAATTATATAAATTTTCATTAATGAAAACACTGTATGATGACAGCACTAAATAAATCATCTGCAATCACTTTTAAAATATTCGATTTATTGCCTGCAGTTGGAAAGCTGTAAGTTAGAAAAATTTTTTTGTTGACAAAAATGAAATATAGTTCACATAGAAATAAAAAAGTATGCACATCTCTCTATTTAAAGAGTATGGGTATGTGTGTGTGCATGCATTCATCATACCTGTAATTACGTAGGTATCTATGTGCAAGAATGTATTTTGGCAACATCAAGAAATAATCAAATTTCCATCTCTTAAGAAAAAAAGAAAACAAATTGACTAGCCAACACAAACTAAAATAAAATTCGTCATAACAAATCAGTCATGACAAAAAAGAATATTTTCCTGGAGTGATTCGCGTTCATACATCTTTCATATACTTTCATATTCATATACTTTCATATATTTGGTGGCATTGTGAAATGCCACTGAAGAAAAGGCATTTCAGTTTAGCCTTCAGGAAACATACACATAGTCAAAGAATTGTGCACCTGTAAAGCCTTTTCCTTCTTCCAAAAGGGACCTTTTTTCTCTATGTACATAACTGAAGCTAAGCTCAGGCTAGTGAGGTGCTGCATGATAAGAACTTGGTTAGCAAACACATTGAGTGATCGAATGACTTGAATAACAAAATCCCCAGCAGTGTGTTTCAGAAGTAACTGCATTTGCACTCCACAAGATCAATGCTTCAACCTCATTGATTTTCTTCAGTGCCAGAATGAGGATTATACACAATGTGAAATTGTATTCTCAGACATATTCAATCTGATTTGCTTGTCAGTGCTAAAAAGGCACAGTGTTGTACTGAAAACAAGGTTAAAGAAGTGTAACATATCAAATTTGTCCTTCTGGTAATGCTGCATGTTAAATGGATGCATCATAATATATTCTGGTTGTCATGCAATCCATTTTATAAAAACATTAGATTGGTGCTGAGGAGTTCCTCTTTTTATGTGTATATATACAACTTAAAAAAATAATGTGCAGAGATGCCTAAGAGAGAAATTGAAATGCATTGCATACACATCACTTTAAAACGTAATATAGTTTCTCTCTGGCAGTCTTCAGCTTCAGTGTAAACAGATAAATAATTTCTTCAAAATCGTCAAAGCAAGAATGCAATACATCTTCAGAACTTAAATAACCTTGTAATTTACAATGTAAGCCAGTTTTTTAAAATTAATAATTACAGTAAAATGTATCAGTAGATAATGACAGCAGACAGGATGTTCATTATTGTTTATTAATGATCTTAAAATTTAAAAAATATTATAATTTAATTATTTGATTAATTAAGAAGTCTGTATTTCCCCTCATTTGTAGCTTTGCACACAAGCCTTGGAAACACCACCAAATGCTGCTCACCTGTAGCTCAGTTTAAATACAGGAATGAATTAAATTAGTTCAGCTCAGACTTTTCCTAAGCCACTTGTTGGTGGACATAGGCAAACACAGACACAGAGGGGCAAGAAAGAGCAGTGATGTTTTAAATTAGAAAATTTCACAAATGGTGAAATCTACTTGATCAGCACAAGATCAGGTAGACTTATAAGTCTACACAACCTCAAATCATGAAACAAAATCTACAAGCTTATGTTCTTAAATGCTTTTGTTGAATAGGGACAGAGGTATGCACATATTGAAGTACTTTCAAAAGCAAGACCTTAGTCTTGATTCAAAACCCATTGAAAACACTGAAAGACTTTCCAGTATTCTCAGTTCATCAAGCTCAGTATTTCATGCTCTAAAAATTGCTTTCAAAACCTGTTTCTAAGGTGATTCCAGTTCCATGCTAAAGTTAGATGCTAAACGAGTTTATTAAAAATTATCTTGTCACTGAGGAAGTCACATTTTTAGGACCTGGTATGCTTGATCTAGATGATAGCAGTCTAAATAAACACTGTAAAGTGATTTGATGAAATAAGTAGGAGGATGAACACAGAAAACTAATACCATTGGTTTATCTCAAAACTATGTTAATAAGTAGGGTGACAGACATAAAGCTCCAAATAATGGAGCTGTTATTCTAGCCCACCAGGCTGTCCCAGGGATCTCATAAGTGGATTTGCCATGCCATAGCTAAATATAGCTCCAGTCCAGTATTTTGCGTAGCCTGAAGTATCTTGTTGCAGTACATGCTCGCATTTATCAAACTAAATCAGGTTTAGAAGAAAATACCTTCTTCCAGTTAGAAAAGAAGCACATGTGTGTGTTATTTGCATACTATTTATTTGCTTGTATGTAAAATAGAAGAATCTTCCAGAAATAACCATTTGTGAAAAAACTGTCAGCACAAGAATATAAGTGCACCTGTTAGAAATTAAAAGGATCCTTTTAAGAGGACACGAAAAAAAAAAGGGGGGGGGGAGGAAAATGCAAAATACCATGAGCTCATGAATGCATACGTATGCATATTTGTTTGTCTGATCCTAGGCTGGTTGTAATGCAGAACATACTCCAAGAGTTATCTGAACCCAGTTTAGGTTGGATTAATGTACAGTTATTTGGCATTCACTGGTCACTGTATTTAATTTCTTTTTACAACAGCCACACTCTGCCAATAAAAGACCAAATAATTTTGGTTACTTTGTTGAATTTTTTAAAAGTACTTGATGTTCCTCT
Source organism: Psittacus erithacus (assembly GCA_009867235.2). Lineage (NCBI taxonomy): Eukaryota > Metazoa > Chordata > Aves > Psittaciformes > Psittacidae > Psittacus > Psittacus erithacus. The sequence goes on from WYDI02041690.1 coordinate 9,858, forward strand.
TGAATCTGCTCACAGTTACAGCTCACTAAAGGGTCTGGCCCACTGGTAATTCTATAAATACAAACATAAGCTGAAAAAGCTGCTCCTAAAGCAGAATGCACAAATCTGATGTTAAGTGATTTTCACTTCACTCTATCTTGTTTATTCAATTTCCAGTCCTGAAAGTAGGTGGTTATGCAGAAGGAAAAAAAAAAAAAATAAAAAATTTGGTTTATGCACTATGTCCAATTTTCTGTTAGGCTTTTACAGCAGAGAAAAGTACAATTACATTGCACTTGAAAAGCACTCAAATAAACTCTTTCTAGCTTCCCATATGTGCAAAGTGATGCTTTTTTAGATAAATTACATTAGAATGAAGACAGACAAGCAGGAGATTGCATTGTGGATTTATTTCTGATTACTGGCAGTTAACTTTCCGTCCACATATTTGCATCTGTTCAAAAAACAAATAATAAAAAGCAGAGGACAAGAAATCCTAAGGAAACCAAGCAGCTTCTTAAAAAAAAAAAGAAAAAAAAAAAGTAAGTGAAGTTCAGTTTTTATCATCCTCTCATACCTGTTGTTACTATATCATTTGTGTTGGATAGAAACCTGATTTTCCAATCATACGTAGTCATTAAAGTTGCCTTAGTTATTCTAACAATGTGGGACTGCATAGTCAGTGTCTGGCATAACTCCAAGTTAAGGGCAGTGAAAACCCTTGTAACAGCCATAAGAAAGTCTATTTGTAGCTTAGCTGCTATATAGCAAGTGTCTGGTCAGTGAAGGTTTCATTGTTCTTTTTTTTTTCTTCATTTTCAGGCGATTTTTCCTCCCCCCATTTAATTAGCAGACTGCATATTAAATCCTTTTCATTGTTCAAAAGCCACACAAGAGTGACTGTTTGGAACAGCATTATTCTCCTCCTGTCCTGTGGCCTGGAGGAAAAGTTCTTCCTCCTTTGCTTTTTGATTTTGTGATGGTTTTCTCACTTTCTCCATTTACTCTCCTGCTTCCCTGTATTAATTCCCTCAAAGCCTCTTTCTCAGCCACATGGTCTTATTTTCTTCACTTATCTTTACCACTCCTTGACCATCTTGGTGTTTCTCATCTTACATGTCTTTTGCTCCTTGCCCTCTACTTTCCTGCCCATTCTTCATGTTTCCTACATCCTCTGCAGCTCCTCCTCTATGTATTTCATGTTGAGGACCACCTCTACGTACTCCCAGCACTGGTCTCAGAAGCACACACTTGGCTTTACATCCCCTTCCCACCAGATTCTTTTCAGAGTCTTCTGGAGAGATTACTTAGCTTAGGGCATAGCAAGTAGCCATGTCTTCTAAAAGCAACCCATCTGCCTGTCATCTGGTGACATGATGAAATGCAGGACAACCTGTACATAAAGTTCACTCAGGTTATAGCTTACAGCAGGCACTAAGGACTAGATGGAGAGCAACTACATTTGCTCTGACTGCATCCTGCAGCTTCTTCAAATGCCCTGTTCTTAATTTTGTGTGCAGGGCTCGAGCCTAATATTACAGAGAGCATTCATCAATATTCCCAAGATTAGGTCCAAATAGTTACACATTGTTGTGACACGGTTTCACTTTTTATCTGACCAAGTAGACAATAGAAGGAGCAGTCTTTACATACAGTGGGTTGCCTGCCGATTCAAGGACACAAAGCCAAAGTCTGTACTCAAAATGTGAGCACAATTGCTTAAGTGCTTATTTTATTCATATATAAAACCACTTCAATTGCGCCTGCACAGCAGGTGCAACTATTATGTGCAGGCTAAGAAAATAAGATTCCAGCAACCAAAACCCACCAATTACCTGTGACCTGGTCATTACCAATCACACTAATGAAAAGAAACTTCCCTCCTCACAAATTGCCTTTTGCTCAAGTAACTTTCTTCACTTTATCTTCATTCTATTTACTTAACCTCATCCTCTTTATATCACTGCAAGAAGATCCTGACTAAATCTTGCCAAAAATTTATCTTTCTGAATTAGAACTAATTTACAACCCACATTTCTAACCAGTAATGTACAGCTGTTACAAATACAGCTTGAGAAGACATGGGGAGTTCTACTGGCTGGTTTTAGTGACTTGCAGTCTTAGGAATTATAAAAGGAAAGGTTTAAGAATATGGTAACTATAAGGATGTCTGAGTGCAGTGCCGTTTAAACCAAACAACATCCTCACTAGCATCCAAGAAACAAAGATGTCCTTTAATGTCAAACAATGAAGCACATAGCAAATGGAAAGTCATGTCTCGGATGAAAATGGTTTCTTTCACTTATTTATTTAGCTCAGTATGCAGCTAAGCATACCCGGGTAAATGAGAGAAAATCTTCAAATGCATGTAATAACCATGCATGTCAAATGACACTAAGATCCTCAAGTTCTTTTATCCCACAACCCTCAGTAGTATTACTCATTCCGTAATTCAGCATTGCTGTGTATTTAAATCCCAATTCTTATGTATTTGGCGTTATATTTCTACCATTCTGGAATGTACTGGGGAGTCTTTACCACAGGAATTTGACTACATTTCTTAAGACTTTAGAGTTATCTGCTTGCAATTTCAGTGGCCACAGAGCAAAAATTGGAACAAAGCATGAAAACACTGCATAGCCCATAATTCATATTCCTATAAGTGGAGGACTTTCCAATAAAATCTGAACACTTGAGATGTATGGAAACTGCTGTGGCTCAATAAAGTTGATTGAGTGCCCTCACCCCCTTCATATAGTGCTTGTCAAGGGAGGGGGAGAGGGAGGAGAGAGAGAGAGAGACCGTATTAAAAAAAAAAAAGAAAAAAGGAAAAATACCACACCACAATCACAAAACTGAAGATAATAAAGACATAACCTTCAGATCTCCACATTTAGTCTTGTGGATGTTCTCAAGAAGTCTGCAAATCTCATACTCAAAACAATTAAAGGCGCTACAATGTAGCAAATGAATAATGTACTAAATTGAAATAGAGTGGCTGATTTATTTGATATGTGACTGAAGGCTTCTCTTTTCTGCAATCAATAACATAAACCTCTTCAATGTCTTGCATCTCCTGCAGCTCCCTAATATTGCTTCTCTGCTGCGTGCTACACTGTTCTGGGAAAAGTTGACCACTGTATTGTTCTGAGGCAACTGTTTTGCAGGACTTCAATCCTGCGAATAATTGCTACCAATTTTAGTGCCAGGCTGAATAAAATTACTCTTCATGGAATTTACAAAAGCCATTTCATTCAAATTATTTTTGTGATCTGACTCTTAATTTTACTTTACATAACACCAGGTATGCTTCACCTCAAATTACAAAAAACTTTCATAGCAGGGCTCACTGAAACAGATAAGATTGACCAGAGAATGCCTGAACACAAAGTTATACAAAAAAATATTCAGTTGTACTGAAAAATTCCTCAACCTTTGCAGTGATATAAGATTTGTCTTGCCAGAATGGCTATTTATTCATCTGATAGTAGAACAATGCAGTTGCTGTGGATTGCAGAGGAGACGAAAGGAAAGGAACCTTTCTGGAGGCTGCAGCCTGCTGAAAGGCAGAATGAATGTAAGCCAGCAAATTAAAAAAGATTTGTGTGGGCCAAGGAAAGATTTATGGGAGCAGGTAACACTCTCCTGTGATGCTTGAGCTCTGGCTTCTCTTGGATAGCCACAAAAGTGAAGAAAGAAGATGAAAAAAGACAATTTGAGAAGATGTTTTAGACAAGTTTTAGAAAAGAAGGATTTGGTCCGTGATTTCAAGGGTGCAAGATTGCTCTATCTAAGCAGTCTCCTCAGAGAGATCAAATTACAGCAGAGAATTTGACTGTTGTTGTGTTTTGCTTTTGAGGAAAGAAAGCTACTAGCAGTCATGTGTGCTCTCACCAGAAAAAAAAGAGTAGTAATTCAAGTTTGCCATACACACTGGAGTAAAAATACTTTATCTTGTAACAGCATTAGCTTGTTCTATGTAGTTATTCCAATACTCAGCTGCAGTGAAAACTAAAAGAAACCCAAACAAGCTGTTTTGAAATCCTTGCTTGCAAGGTGAGCTAGCAAAAACAATGTTGTGGCTTTGGTCTAGCTGAAATGTTAAGCTGCCGTCAGGTGGAGTTAAAAAATGTAGTGTTCTCATATACTACATCTTACCTCTCAGCTTCAGAGAAAGAAGCATGCTGTGACATAGTGAACATTTTGATCTCAAGGACTTTCTTCAAATTTCAGAAAATAACCGTGACCTCTTTGTATCTTTAAACTACAGTCCAGGTAAAATGAAATGAACATGGAGTTGAATTTAATTCCTGATCTTTGTCCAGCCAATCTCAACATTTTAACCTTATTTCTGTAGTTGAGACAACTGAAGAAAACTCCCAGGTGGCAACTCTGCACTGGCACTTTTTTTGCCCTTTCAGTCATCTGGGCCTCACAGCTCAGCTCATAGATTATCTAGAATAGAGAGATTCAATGCATTTTTTCACATTTGCTTCCTCTCTTTCCTTCATGACGTGTGAAAGTCTGGCATGTTTTCTGTAGGAACTCTTTTTCACTCTATCATATTGCTCTGAGAAGAAAAAAGCATTAGGCTGAGTTTGGAATTTCCATTTACAGTCTCTGTTTCTCTGTCTTGAGTGGTGTACTCAATTACTATACCTTTTAGTACATGCTTCCTCAGTGGTAGGTGGCTGCAAAGGTGATTTGTTCAGCATTTTTTTTCTTCCCTACTTGCTTCCCTGACTTTTCTGGTCATTCTTAATCGATAATACTACTTATATAAGAAATGTCAGAAATAGTTTAGACACTTAACTTCTGACATAGGATCGTCTTTGTCTGGGGAGAAGAAGTCTCCTCAGTGTGAATCTAGCAAAAAAAAAAGCCAAGTTAATTCATTTCCTACCTTATCAGAGTAGCATTTTACTTACTGTGAGCTGAAATGTGTTTCAAAACAGCATTCACTTAGACCTGTCTTCTGCAAGAATTATTTTTAACTTCAACACTGAGTTCCTCTTCTGTCCCTGCTGTTGCCACCTCCCTTTTGACTTTGCCTGTGTAGTGTCAGCTGACAGGATATAACAGCTGACTTACATTTGTATTTTTAGTTTTGCAATTCATTGAAAGTTTTGGATATTCACAATAAGAAATTGAAAATTAAAGAGCTGCGTCTTGGCAGCCCTGGAAATACTCTCTTTGAACTCCCCAATCAATTCAGAAAACATCTCAGCTGAAGAATGAAACATGGTTTAAGCAACTGTGTCACAACAGTTGGAGAAAAGTATTAATACAGTTGGAGAAAAGTATTAATACTATGAACGGTTCACATTACTTTGCATAACTGGCAACACAATCTTTGTTTAATATTCAAGTAAGATTAGACAGATAAGGAAGGCAAGAGAGTGGAAAACTTAAGCAAGCTATAGTTAGGGCAGTCTAAAGGTCAAAATTGTAATATTAAGTTAATCTTCATGGTTTTATAAACCTTAATGTATTGTCTATGTGCAACCGACATTTCCGCTCTGGGTTTAATACCAAGTACTTCAAAGTATTCTTGTAGAGGAATAGTCGATAACCCTCTTACACAGTATAATTGGAATTCTGCATGTTAGAACATTTGGTTTCTGAAAGATTTTTGTAAATGTTAATAGCTGTCTTTTAAAATGGCGCAAGTGTGAAATGCTATGAAAAGCAAAGGTTTAAATGTCACCACGTCTACAATTTTCATATTGTAAAAACTAAATAAGTTTTTCAGAATGAAAAACCTAAAGGCTTGGTGCAAGTTTAAAAATACAAGCTAGCTCATTATTAGTTTTTTGAAACTAACAAACATGACAGACACATTTTGTAAAACTGAGAGTTTTAGGCTAAAATGGATAGCCAAACATTGAACTGTCTGGCAGTGCCATATTACCGCAAAGTCTTCCTTTAATCTGAGTATTAATAATTCATGGCAATGAAAGGATTACCTGGAAAGCATTTTAAAGTCTCATTGGAAGTATCCTCCTCTTACAGACTCACTGCCACTCAGACTGAAAAGCTACTCACATTTGTCTTGGTTGAGCATCATGATTTTCACCCATTAACAGGAGGCTCTGGCATGTCAGTAAGAGGACTTGCTTTATATTTTGGGAAAAAGTTTGTGCCTTACTGGAATGCAAAGCACAGAGGTTTTAAGGTAAAGTGAGAAGAGCTTTTCTATTCACTAGGGTGAAGAACGGAGCCAGGAATTTTGGATCACTGAAACTTGAGAAAAACAAGTTCTCATAGCCTAACCTGCTGCATTATTTGTTAATAAAGTCAACAGTACAGTAATGACTGTGCTACAAAAGAGAAGGAACAATTATTTGTGACTTCTTTACTCTACCATATTTAATTATGTTTTAAGAATAAAGAAGTAGCTCAAGACAGCCACAGTCTCAGCACTTTGAGAGTTACCAAAGGTATCAGTTTACCATCCAGCCTGCTTAAATCAAAGGGACAATAGCATTTTAGAAAGGAAAAAAAAACCAACAAAACCCAAACAAACAAAAAACCAACCAACCAAACAAACAAACAAAAACAACAAAACCAACTAAAAAAGAACAACTCACAAATAAAGAGCAGGTAACATAAACAGAAATCATGCCAAGAATGTCTTGTCCTCACATGTGAGTTGTGAATGTTAGGGAGCCAAAACAATCTTTTCCTCATATACTGTAATAGTAAGGATTTACTTTAAGCAAAACAAGATAAGATAATCTTTGTGAGCTAAAGGAAAGTACTTTTTGAAGTCTCTTTCCAAAGCCTGTGTTCCCTCATTCCCTAAGCTGATTTCTTTAAGCAGTAAACTTATTTACAAGGTTTTCATTAGAAGCGTACACCAAAAGTTTCCACAATTTGGCACTCACATCTCCATCCAGGAAAAAAATAACAAAGGCAGAGAGTGCATCTTAGAGCAATCAGCTGCAGTGTAGGGGCTAGGGTCCCATGTATCAGGAGGTATTCTCACAACCAGTAGTTTATACATTTATTGTAACAGAAAAGCCTCTGTAGCTTGGCTTGCTGGAGGTTGCTAAGTACCTTCAGTTTTGAAAAGGGGATGTGAGACTTTGCAATGATTGTTATTAAACTCTGTGGATCTGGAAACTTGGAATAGCTGTTACAAGGCGGAGAAGGAGAGTGTCAACATTCATGTAAAGAGTGTCACCATGCAGGGGTGGACACAAAAGGATATTCTACAAGACTAAAATTAAGGGAGTGTCATAAAACCTACAGCTGAGTTTGAAAAAATGTGTTTATTGATATTCTTGTTCAATTTCTTATTGTTGACTGCCATGTTGCTTCTACGTGGCATAAGAATCTGGATCTATACTTGTGGAGAAGATACACTGTTCTTTTTGTTGTCCTAGAAATTAGCAAGAAATAATACAAGGAGAAAAGAGGTTATAATTTTGCAAAGTATCTTGTGCCCTGTGTCAAGTGCTCTGGAAAAGTGAAACTTAAGATAGAAACTGAAATATGGCTATATTAGTCTATATCTTATTAAAGGTATTGCCTAGTCAACAAACAAAAAGATGAGAGGGGTGTTTTTTCCATAAAAGTGTGTCTAGGGCATCATAATTCTTGGTTATTAGCTAGGGATTTTTATAATATTGTCTAAAGGGAATTTAAGTATATTCATGTTTAATTTACAGATGCTTATTTCTCCAATTCTGTAGTCATAAAATCATTCCAGGAATATACAGTATTTGGAAATATTCTATTACACATCTTGAAAACCAAGCCACTGACTCTGTACAATGGTTTATTTTCTCCTGTCAGAACAGATTTTAAAAAAAGAATAAATAAATACAGCAGCAACGTAAAGCACAGTAGCTAGGACCAAGTTTCTTATTTACAATAATGATGGAAACCTTTGACACCTGTAGAGTCCAGAAGGCTAATATGAACACGCAGTAAATGTTACCTAAAGTATATTATGTCAGAAAAAGACATTTGTTCATTTCACATGCTGAATGATGAAGGATTTCATGATGATATTTCTCAGTCTTCATATTTTCCTCTTTTTTTTTCAAATTTCCATCTTTTCAGTCAAAGAAAATCATCTAATGACCTTGAAATCTGCAGTGGTATTTTCCTGGCAGAGAAAAAAGCACTCTTTTCTCATTTGCAAAAATGAATAACAATTTGATCACTCTTAAAACTTCTAAAAGGTTAATTATGTTCTCTCCATGAGCACTGAATAAAAACCCAATGAAACCCAGAGGGCTCCCATTCCCTCTAACTCTGGAGACGAAATCCTGCAAGCTGTCAATTAACTCTCATCAGCTCATAGATCTGTGTGAGCTGCAGATGATCTTCTCATCTAAAAACTGTGACAGCTCTCATTTGCCAGAACTGTTGGGCGACTGTAAAAAAAATCACAGCAGGAAAGTGTTATCTGGCTTTGGGCTCAATGGGAAGAAAAAGAAAGTGAGAAACCAAGAGGCAGAAAGATCCTGGGTTAGAGAGAGTTCATTTCTAGTTCTAAGATTTCTGTCTGGTTACAAAACCCCACTTGAACTCGAATTGCACATTTCAAACAATAATACAAAATTAACATGGCCATGTAACACAGAGATGTTTCCACAGGTGTTTTGGGGTTTTGGGTTTGGTTTGTGGTTTTGTTGTTGGTTTGGTTATTTTTACTGCCGCATAATAGCAGCCAGCCATGGAGGGGATGATAACAGAAGATAACAGAAAACTGCAATATTATTAGAACAGAAACCTCAAGAAGAAACATTCAGCCGGATATTACTTCCTGATTGAAAGAGTTGCTTTTTAATTTAGAAGTCAGAATAGTAATCTGAAAGGGAAAAACTGAGAGCCTGTAGGAGTACTATTTCACTTACCTTGCAAGATGAAAAGTACTGTTTGCAAATAAAATAAGAGGAAATAAAAAATTGCACTGAGCATCTCTGACCAGGATACTTCTGCCTGAGTATTTTGTTTTTATAATTTAGGGTCAACCCTTGAAGAGTCAACTCCAATACCATGCAACAAAGCCAGAAGAACTGGTGCTGATGGCTCTGCAAGTGTTAGAAGCTGGTGTTATAGTAATGAATTGTAGGTGTATTAGAAATTGATATTCTTACACTTAGCATGTGCATGGGACTGGGGAATCTGGGTTTTGCTCATGGCCCTGCTCTGACCTTTAGAAATCTATTCACTCTCCTCATGTAATATCAACGGGTTAGCTGTAAACATTGATGCCTTCTCTTCTAGCCAGACAAAAAAACAGCCCAGGTGTATATCAGCATTCACTGCTAGACAGTCACATCATTCAATTTTTAACAAAAAAGAACTGTGAAAATTAAAAATCTTTACTGAGGAAAAAAAAACCTGATCAGTCACTATTCAGAACTATTGAGTAATCAGAACTATTGAGTTCTTAACCTCTGTAAATTTAAAACACAAGATCTTTGGGACAGGTACAATGAGACCTTACGTTGTTAAAAGTTTTTTACTCAAAAGAAGACAGTACAGTAGTAAACACATTGCTCTTTGCTTGACAAAACAGAATTTTAGAGCTAATAAAAAAAATATAAAGTCCTGATGTAACTCCATATTTTTATGATTTTGTTGCCTCAATATTTTCCTTTTCTCTTTCTCTCCTTTTTTTCTCTCCCTTTTTTTCTCACACTTCCTGATTTGCCAAAACTGCCACCAGGTAAATCTTTCTCAACATTACAGTCAGTTGACTGACCTTAGCATGGGGCACAATGGGCTTTCCGCAGTAAGTCTCTGAGTTGCATGAAAATTTGGCTCTGAAAGTACTAGGAATGTCTAACTCTTGTCAATTATGCCAAGATTTCATATCAGTGTTTTTAACAATTCTGGACAAACTACAACTTCAGAAAATAACACTCAACTGGTTAATATAAAGGGGAAAAAAATTTTAAATAAAGGTGATCTAACAGCTAACTATATTAAGAATAACTTTATAAAGATGTACCTACAGAGCCATCTGATAATCAGTGATACCTGCTTTTTGAGGTAGTTACGTTATTCCATTTTATTTTTACATTTCATCTTAAAAATTATTAGTATAACTGCTCTGATTTTTCAGCTGTAATATAATTACGTATGTGGAATAAAACAATGGTGTTTTGGGGTTTTTTTTTTGACAAATTTCTGAAACAGGCTGCAATGTGGTGTATTAAAACATCTCCATGCGGCTTTATCTCCATTTCATTAAGCAGCAGAACAAAACAGCTATCATGGAATATATGTTGCTTATATGGCAATATTCTTCCACTTCTTTAAAAAGATCTAATAAAGGCTGCAAATTCACAATAATTTAATTACATTTTAAACGCACCAAGAAGCTGTAATGAGAAGTTTTAAGCATCTTAATTATGCTATCAATATCACCTAACAGAGAGAAATGGAAAACCTATTAGGCAGTAAGTAATTCAAATGGCTAAAATACATATCAAATATTCAATTATTATCTGATTTCACTTCCAGATTCTAAAAAGAGACCTTAGAAATTGTCATCTTGAGATTCTGTAGGGTAACAAATATTTTTAAATTTTCAGAAGTCCTGGACAACTTAGCTGATAGCATAAATTCTCTGAGCAATGTACTAGTGTCGGAATGAGCATGCAAAAAATAGTCTAAGATGTAAAGCTCTGAGCATTTAATTAATTATTAGGTATTTTTATTTGCCCACTTGTTGGTCTCTGTATGAAATAACAGAGGCCTTGTGTTTTCCTCCTGAAACTTTGGTCATCCCTCTTTTCTGATGCTTTTTATTACACTTTCTCCAGCCACAATGTATTTGCTCCTAGTTCCATCCTGGAGGGTAAGAATTTTTATTTTCCATCCAAAATAATCAAACTTCAGAAGGATCAGTAACACAATGACTGGTTTCATAATTAATGTGCCAGCAAAGTGACAGGAAAAAACCAGAAGAATATGGGGAAAACATCAAATAGTCCAATGATGTAATTGTTGCAAAGACTCATCCGCCAGAGCACATGGCTCATTGCTGCAGTGCATGCAGTTCATTCATTAATTATGTGATTTAAGGATGCATCAAGAAAACAAAACCAAAGGCAGCATGATCAGTATAGTACAGTCAGCTGTAGGAGGTGTCTTTCATCAGTCTGTGGGCAAATGGGGAGAATAGACAGGCTGAATGTCCAAACAGTTCATAGGAGACTCAATAAGGCACCTCACACCACGGGTGAAGTTGTCCCCTTCAAAAGAAAGCCTGATCTCTACCAGATGTTTTAGATGTCAAGAGGAAATAATGCATACAGGGAACACGAGGGGGCAGTTCTTGTGTAGATGTGCTGCCTTACATATCTAACAATTACCCTCATTACAGATGAACCAGTGACACTCTGGAGCAATCAGTGTTGGGTGCAGGCAGAAAGATGTCAACTGCTCACATCTGCAAACAGCAGCTAAACTTTTGCAGTTCCCTTATCACCAGGGTCCTCTCTTTCTTCCATTTAGTGACTAGACTCAAAGGCAGGTTGAATTGCTATTTCTAGGTACTTCTAGAACGATTCTCCAGTATTAAATGTAGATGAAGACGTTTTGGCAAAGAAATTTTGAAAAGCCCCTATCAGCCAAAAGTGATGTCAACTTTCTACCTCCTGCTTCTTCACATCCTGTGAAATCAGCATTTTAATCTGCTTTTACCTTGAAAGGTGGGGCAGAATTTGGAAACAAGACCTTATATCCAAAGTCTGCTACAACGGGAGAGGCAGTGCATCTGCAAAGCCCTGCACTTGTACACACCCACCGGGTGCAAACAAGGATTTGTATGAGCAAGTTCTACATGTTTACCTACATTTGCCAGTTCAGTGCTCGTAGCTATGTGCCATTGCAAAACCATTCTTTACAATGAGCTCAAAAACATTGGTGTATGTGTATGGTTCTATTTTTAATTTGCATACAATTTTTTTAATGCAAATTAGGAACAGATGAATCCCTAGAACATTTCTGCAACTGTTCATAAACAGAGCACTAATAAGTTCACTCAACTCTTCTGCCAATGACAAACTGGTTTTCCTCATTTTGCCTTTGTTTTTGGTTGGTTGGTTTGGTTTTGTCCAAAAGCACTCTGATTTCCAGATGATGATTTATGTAGCTTTCCACGTTTCTTATGAACAGCTAGATTTGTGGACTACATCAAGGATGCAAACAGCTTGGTATTTGGACTACATTTCTATCCACTTCCCATTATAATTCAGATAAAGATTCCTTCTGATTCCAATAAGAGTTAGCTCAGACCAGGAGCACTTTATTTTTTAAAGCAGTGTTAAATGCTGCTGTTCACTGACATTGTTTCACAGACACCAGCGATTGTTCACTGACCCAGATGTGAACCTGAGTTTTTTTCTGCCTCTGTTTATAGACACCCTTTTTGTCATACTTATCTACCCTAGTCACAGAGATCTGTTTGACTTCCTGAGAAGTTGTAATGGACCAAATTAGAAAGCCTGCAGAAAACTGTTTGCAGCAGAGTATGTCAAAAGCAGTATTAAAAAAAGGCACACAATTAATATTTACATAGATCGGGGATAGATACATAGGTCATTTTACTGTTCCTCCTGTGCCATTACTTAATTGCAGGAAAGAAGACTAGTACTTGAAGGGAAAAAAAAGCAGCTCACTTAGTAATCCCGAGAAACTGAAATGGAAAGCCACTCTCTACAGCTTTTCAACTTGTACAGTCAGTACAGACTTCAACTTGACAAGGCAATGCAATGTTTCACAAAACTAAGGGTCTTTTCCAAATGCTGTCCATACTTGCAGGCAAAAGTTCACTCTTGAAGGAGTCTTTGTCCCTTTTTCCTAGCAAAGGAATAGTTTCCTGGTTCCTTTTTTTTTTTTTTTTGGTCAAACTGACAAACAAAGCCTATGAAACCCAGAAAGGAAACAGAAAAAAAGAGGCACTCCTATCTGCACTCTGCTTCAGATATAACAATCATGATTATAATTAATTAGGACATTTCATAGCACATAATTTTTGTCCACTATTGGATTCTACATGATCTTGCTCTTATTCACATAAATATTTTTAATGTGTCACAGCAAAGCTGCATGATGTTTCAGATTTTCAGTACTAATTCTGTTTGCAACAGGATCCCAACACTAAAGACAGTCATGTGTTCAATATCTTAGATTTGCTGACTGCAGTAGCATGACTTTGCATGTGTGAATAAGCACGATTTTTTTTTTTCTCTATTATTCATTGTGCGTGTGTGTGTGTCTGTGTGTGTATGTCTGTGTGTGTTCAGAATAATTAGGGACAAATACCCTAACGCTCTCAGGAGGTATTTCACTTCAAAGACCAAAGAAGCCTTCCCATTTCTTTTGTTCACATTGCAACTATTTTTAAATTATCTATAAGCTTTCCAATGAAATGAAAACTACAGATGTCACAGCTCACTACCAAATAAGTAGTTTTCAGTAGAAACTTGGCACAAGATGTACAGTTTATCAGGAATAAGATAACAGACAAGTTAAAAAATAAAGTATTTACTCTCCAGTGACACAGGAAATGATATCAGCTTTGAGATCTGTTTTCAAAAGACTTAAAAGCTGATTATTATTGTGGTCAAAACTAGAGAATCATCTTGAGTTTTTGGAGGATTTTCTTCAATTACAAGTGCTTTTTTTGCATGACAAGGGACTCAGAAACAGCCTCCTTGCGGGAGATCTTCTATATCATCCATCACTGCCTCTAGAGTAGTAGTGTAAATTAAATCATAAAAAGGTTTTATGGCAAAATGTGGCTGACCATTTAGGGTTTCAGGGATTTTTTTTGCCTGTTACTGTCTAGACCAGATTAGTACACACCTACCCCATTACACTACCTGAAATGTGTTGAACTATTTTTTTGACTGTGCCCTATGCTAATTCTATGAAATTATGATAGTTAACTGAGATATATTTATTGGACAATTATATCTTAAAACATGGTTGAGCAAACAATTGAACTGACACATTTGATTAGTTATCTTCAGTAGGTTCAAGAAGCTGAGTAGAGGTGAAAACTGAGATATAACATCTTCTTAAGTCTGATCTGCCTTTACGTCAGTGCTTTTTTTGCAAATATCAAATCACACCTGTAGTGGTAACTGATGTACATGACTGAATTGGAAGCAAAATATAAAATGGTTAACAAAATGTAAAAATAAACAGATCATTGCCCTGGTGTTCTCACTGTCGCAGAAACCTGTGCAATAGGAACTGCAAGCTTGGAGGTATGTGACAGTTTGTGAATTTCACTGATTTGTGTCCCACATACACTCAATTTTCTGCATACTGGTATTTAAAAATGTAAATATCAAGACAAAAGACTTCATTTGAGGGGCAAATGTCTAAACCAATTATAGTAATTTTTGCTCTGATGCACAGCAGACTGAACACTTTTCAAACAGAATGTCAGTGGGTTCTTTGCTGAAGTACTCAATTCCTGACCAGTAGTTACCTCTATAGTTGGCTTACTGGTAACAGCAGATTAATATCTGACTGATTTAGTCTGCTTTCGTGCTGAATTGATTATACTTATTCCTGCTTATTCCACCTTTTTATGATGCTTGAACAGACTAGCCGCCTGGCAAATAGAGGAATATTCAGCTCACATCACTGTCCAGACTGTGGGGAGAGAGAACTGTGGGGAGAGGGACAGCTTAAAAAGCTATAGTACTCTATATTGAGGCTCAGTAAAGCCAAATGCAGTGAGAGACCTTACAGTTTCACATCACAACCGTCAAAGCAGCAATGGATGGTCTTTCTCTTTTTCATATACCGTAAGGCATGTGGCTATGTTGGAGTTCCATTTTCCTTGTCTGTCTAGTACATGGTTTAGGATTCCATACCGTGAAAGGTCGCCCACTGATCGCAGAAAGTATTTCTTCTCTCTGCTGAAAAGCAGAGAGCTGATTTTTCTGCAAAATATCCCATTTAGCTACCAGATATGTATTAACACCCTGCATGCAGCTACTGCATGAAATGCAAAGTTTGAAATGACACAGAGCTATTTAGGAAGTTTTTTAGCCAGAAAAATGTAACCTTTGATTTCCATATCAACTTTCTTGCACAAAGGCTATTCCTTATGTGAAAGCATTTTATTTAAAGAATAATCAGGTTTACATTATGTTTAGACTAGCGTAAAGATAAAGGCACCAGGTATGCAGCACGGTCTTCTGGAATTTTTTTCTGTGTAGGCAAGAGGAGAATGTCATGCAATATTGTGGACACAGGCTGTGTTATGTGCTGTGCAGAAAATTGATTGCAGTCTTCTGAGTACATTTACAATAACGTTTGCTGGAAAACCATTAATCTGATTGTACTTACTGACTAGTGTACAATCAACATTTGCAAGTCTGCAAACAACACATATCTTATTAAATTACTGTGCTATAAGAAATATTGTTAAAAGCAAATTTTAATGGGTTTTTTTTAGCGTTTCTGAGGGAGCATTGGCAATTATATTGCTTCCTCACAGGAGCTAGATGATTTGAATGAAACACTCAGAGAGGCTTTGCAGCTTTGGAAGATAGATAGGTTACTGAATTTAAACAATCCAGAACAATCATTAGAATTCCTGCAAATGACCACAAGTCATTGCGCACAGATATTTCCAGATTACCCCTTGAATACAGGAGGATTGGCAATGAGGAAAAGAGATAGATATGAAAAGACTGCCAGGCAGCCTTTCTCCATTACAATAATGGACTGAATTCTGGAGTTGCTAACTACTTTTTATTGTTATTTAGCAGCTACAGCTTCAAGAGAAATAAACAGCACATACTAAGAAAAGCAAACCAATGTTGCATTCATGACCTCATACCAAATATCCTTCATACCCAAGCTCCACTGACGGGCATGCAGATTTGTTTCATAAACAAAAAGTAGTGTTTTCTCTCTAAACAATTAATTGTAAGCAATTTCTCATTGCAAACAGCTTCTGGCAGTCGACCAGTTCCTTTCAGAGAATCCTTCTTTAAACCAACTAGCCATTAAAATCTTGCCTTCCAACAATGGCACTGATTGATTGCTAATGAATAATTTCCCTGGATTACTGTATTTGCTGGATGACATGGAATGAAGCCTGTATATGATAAGCAAAATAGTTAATACTAATTTATCATTTAATTGTCTTTCTCCTCATCTAAATAACTCTGGGTAATTTTTAATTCTCTCCTTTTTATAGGCATTTTATAAAGCCAGAGGAATTTGTTTGACTAGAGCTATTGGTTAGGCCTTACACACAGATATTTCAGATTTCAGGTCATTATTTTCCTTTCATCATATTAAAAAAGCATAGTTCATGGTAAAATAAGTTCACAGTGGCAGAGAATAAATAAGAAGATTTAAATTTACTACAAAAATAGAGAAAGAAAATGGAAGCATCATGATAAATGCAACATAATGGATGCTTCAAAATAGGTAGAGAGTAAGAGTCCATTTAATTCCCATTTGAGCAATTTGGAACTACTAACTTTTGGCATGGAGCACTAAATACGAGAGAATATATGTTAGTATTTACACTACATTCATAAAAACATTAAAGTACACCTTACATTGCTTTCTTTTACTATTTCTCCTCTCAATTAGCAGATTTTTATATATTTCCTACACCTAGCTCAAATGCTGTTGAACCAAATCAATTTATATTGGCTGTATGTGTCAACCACCTCTAAAAAAGAGAATGCTAAGATGAAGGTGTTGAATTGAGAAGTAGAACATCTGAAATTCAACTCATTGTCATGGCGATCAATTTCTGTTCAGCTTCTTGTGTCCTCTGTGATCTAGAAGAAACTACTTCTGCAAGGTTTAACTCCATTTTCTAATCTGAAAAATGAAGACACTAATCTTTCTGGTCTCCCAGGTGCTGTCTTAATGCTAAATTTATCGGTGTCTATGAAGGCTGTAATTTGGAGATGAAAGCAACAGAAAAGGCTGTAAATAAGATAAAATAGGTGAAGGAGGAATTTATTTCAGCCAGGGCTGATAATATTTCTTGACAATACTGCCATATTAGTTTCATTTTCCATTGTTTCTAGATGTTTTAGTTAACCTAAAAAAGTCTAGCCTCTCAAACACTGTTTAAGATGTCTTATTTCTTGCACTATAACCAGTTTCCAGTGGCTGTGTAGAAGGTGAGTTACAAAGTGCTATTCCTTGAAATAGCCATGGCCTATTTTATAGGTGACTTCCATGTTTAGTTTGGGGTAGTGGTGACCAGACTTCTCCAACCATTCTTGTTTAATGTGAATTAGATTGATAAGAGATGCTGTAAGCTGCCCTAAGTATACAAAATGGGTCTCTTCCTGTTCCAGCCTTCTAGACTATAGAATCAAAACCATAAGATCAGAACTAGTAGATGACAGTAGAGAGGATAGGTTTATTGGATAAAGAAGGAAAAAGGAAGCCAAACAGAATATAATTTTAATAATGGATGACTCCATTGTTCCCAGATGAACTCTTCTAGATTGTGATGCCTCAAAATACCACTACCGGAGTGTGAACAACAAACACTTCAGAAAATCTATTTTCCTTCAGCATTGAATGTTGGGGGTTTGTGTTATTGGAAAATACATTTATTAACGAGGAAGTATCTTACATGTGATAAGAAGTCCATACAACAGATAAACCCATGTGAGTTCTCCCACAAATAAATAATTCAGAGATTGAATCATAGAACCACAGAATAATAGAATGGTTTGGGTAAGAAGGGACCTTAAAGCTTATCCAGCTCCAGCCCTCCTGCCATGGACAGGGACACCTTCCACTAGACCAGGTTGATCCAAGCCCCATCAAACCTGACCTTGAACGCTGCCAGGGATGGGCACCCACGACATCTCTGTGCAGCAAGATTGCATGAAATTTGGTTCAGTTCACTTCAGCATGGTCCAGTAGCAAGGCTGCTCTTTCCTGGTATTTCTGTGAACCTTCCATGCTAATGTATAATGTATACCCAGGAATGCCCTGAAGTACCTAGGGGAAAAAAAAAAAAAAAAGATCTGCAGCACAAATATAGTCCAGGTTGGATGGTGCCTTAATCAAGCAAAACTCTATAAAGATACGGAAATGGAAAATTGTGTTATAACATTTTTTTCCCTTTCTAGACACTCACTAGTATATTACTTCATGTCCAGGGAGCGTGGGGGTGTGAGCACTTAAAACAATGAACTGTGTTCTTATTTAATGTCCTGACATTCAGATTATATGATTTTTAGCTTGAGCTATCATGAGGTTCAGATTTGAAAAGCTGTTGCAGTGCTTTCCTTGGCAAAAATCCTCCTTTGTCATCCTCTAACTGTCAGTTTTGGATGTTTGTCTAATAGGTTAGAGTCTGCATGCATGGTAAGTGCCCCACTGTGCCTGTCTTCGCATGATTTTTTTTCAGTCGTTGGTCATCTATCTCATAGGTATGGCACACCCTGTTACAGAAGGCTGGCTATGAATATTGTCCAAAGCACATATGCATGCATTCCTGCAATTCACAAGTTCTGAGAAATGTCTCACATCCCCTGCTACAGTCCTGGCTGGCTCAGCCCTGTTTTCCTCTCCTGATTTTTACTGTAGGTCATTTGCATAGGAACCATAGTTAACTGGTTTGCTATATCACATTGTCTGTAAATTAAAGGTTGGACAACTCTGGCATCATTACTGGCACAACACACACATTATTATTCTCATTTCCTCCGTGGGGCATGGATCTATGACTTGTCTGGGAATGTAAATTAAGTATAACCAGTATTATTGCATGTACCTTTCATTTTACAGGCTTGATACGTGGGTGCACCTTAAAACAGGTACTAATATTTTTCCTCATGTCTATAACTCTCTCTAGCAATTCCATGAGATATCTGTATAAGAACTGACAACCAAAAAGTAGACAGATGAAAACGTCATCTCAAATTGCAAGATGGCCTTGGCACACTTTCAACAGTGCTAATTTTCAGACCAAATGGCAACTGCAAAGCTGCCGAAACAGCTGGCAATAGAGCTCAACAGAAAGACAGTTAGGCAGTTGCCATAGCTAAAAACTTGTTATCAGCAGTCTCACAGCTAGGTCCCGAGAAAAACAGAAGAGTACAACTTCTCAGATCAACTGGCACTAACATATCAAAGCTCTTGTTTAAATTTCAGGTGCAAACTCTCAATTTAGAATGTATGGTTAAAATTTTATCTTTATGTCTAAGTAGTCCCAAAATATTTTTCACGCAAGTCAGCAGAACCTACTACATGACCTAGCCAGATGAAAGCATTCAATCACAGGAAAATTGCACAGGAATTTCACCAGTATGAATATGTGAAAAGAAACATATAGTCTTGACCCGTTTGTTCTACCTTTCCATTCTGATGTATTCCTAAAATCAAAGGCCTTATAATTAAATAAACACCATGTCTGCAGATAAAGATATAGATGCATATCCTATAATATATATTATGGTATATGATGTATATCATGTGTGTGTATATATATATATCATATGCATGCCTACACCCATGCCCATACCCATACTTTATATACATAAATAGATATGTGGCTTCTTTCTGTTATCTAGATAGCTATCCTATGTGTGCCAAAACACCCCCAGAAAGAGAATACATGAACCAGTTCTTTAAAAAAATACACATACTATGCATACCCAGGAGTCATTTCTTCCGTCTTTGTCTTGAAAGTAGGAGCTCCGTAAATTTGTATGTAATGAGGAGCTCTTACCTACCTATGCTGCTAATGTTATTTCAAGGATAGAATAGATGCACTTTTTTTCAGATTTAGACAATGTCATTGAAGGTGACAGTTTACTTGAAAGTTAAGGAGAATAGAAAGCATTTTATAAGTACAATCTCTTTCAATACAGAATGCACTTAAAGCATTTATAACCAAAGTCAACTGACAATTCACAAGCAATTAGTAATAAAAGCTGATTATAATACAGTTTGCACCCTGTCTCTGTATGTTTTGAATCTCTTCTTTCAGTAAGATTAGTCTTTAGGGCTAATCTCTCCCACATGAGTAATGCTAGCAGATTGCCTTCACTGCAGAGCAAAAAAGAAATTGTTTAAGTAAAGGTAGAGACTGTATAAATCATAAATCACTTTCTCAGACAAAGGCCATTAAGTAAGTCTGTATACAAATTTGACACTTTGTTTCCTTGCGTTTGACAGCTGTTTAGAAAGGCTTAAATGTACAGGATCTGAATAAAGCTTTCAAAAATTTATCATGGAATATTTGTTAACCTTATTCTCTGATTGCTGTAGAACAAAGATAGTACTCTTCAAATAGAGATAAATTACTATCCTTCAAAAGATTATCACTAGTCTTAATCAAGTTTGCTCCTACAGCTGAACAGTCAGTGACCTTGTTACTTGCACAACAAACATATCTGCTACTTTATGTTTACAGGGAATAGGTTTAGTCTAAACAGCCTGCTGAGAACAGCTCCACAGGTTTGTTATGGTTTTAACTTCTACAGATAAGTTGAGGAATTCAGCTGGGTGGAGGGTAAGTTTTTATTTATTTAAATGCCATCATTCTGAGTGTTAGGTAAATTTAAAATGGAGTTTGCATATTCTGAATCCCCAGCAGATGTAAATCATCGTGGCATCAGAGGTTTCCAGGGTGTTGTACCACACCTACACCTACTATAGCTGCCCTTTCATTCAGCAAGAGCCAAGATCTGAAAAGACAGTAACGGTTGCTCCCATGTAGCTATGTGCATTTTCAAAGGCCTCTTTTGGCTTTGTTTTATTTCAGCTAGGAGTACTCTTACACCTTCTTATTTGACATAAACATTTCAGCACCCATTTTGGCATTACAACATGCTTGCTCGCAGGAACTGTGCTGCAGGGAGTTGGACTCAAGTGGCTTATGCCCTGGCTTTTGTTCTTTGCAGAGGGTTGGGATGGAGGTTAGATTGCTATTATGTCCTAATGGCATTAAATCCCACACTGCATGGAGTTTGGGACTGTCCATGCCAGCCCAAGTTCAGCAGAATCAGATTAAACATCACAGGTTTAATATGCAGTTTTTGCAGAAAGAGCACTTTTTTTTCCCCCCCCCCATTAACAATATGACCTTTATTGGAATCGGCACCTCTTGATGTTGCACAATGGCACAGCATGGTACAGATGGTTGCAATGGCACAGACGAAGCTGGGGTGAAGGAACAGCTCCTTCTTCTCTGAAGCAGCAGACGCACTGGTGGGCAGAGTTCTCTGAGCACAGTTCAGAGTCAGTCCTGACATGAAAGTTAAGCCAAGGCCACTCTAAGATAAAGCATTTGGCATTACAGTGGGTCTATAAGCTGTACCTATGATACTTTCTCTGCTTTCTTCTCCTGTCTTTTTAGTAGCTACTGGGTTTACTGAGTATTTTTTTCATACCTTTTAGGAAAAAAAGTCCTATTGTAAATATTGCTGAGTGCTTCACTGTCTTAACGGGAATGGAGGTCACCCTGCACCACACAGAATCAGACCATTAGCAACAACATTCTCAGAAGATGGAAACGATCCACCCCCACAAAAAAAAGCCAAAAAAGAACCAAACCAAAAAAAACCCAACCCAAATAAACAAAACAAAACAAAACAAAAAACAAAACCAAAACAAAACAAAAAAACCCCAACCCAAATAAACAAAACAAAACAAAAAACAAAAAACAAAACAAAACAAAAAAAACCCCCACACTTCTCATTTCACATTTTTGCATATTTCTCAAAATTGCAGCCAGGGAAATGGTAACATTTTGACCTCACCATGGAATCTGGAAAAAGACCCAAGGCCAATAATAATAATAATAAAGAAAACCTTCTGTCACATAGTCTGAAGACAAACCTTCATAGAAAACTGCCAAATGGCATTTTGTGTGTTTGATGCTCCCTGCCTTCTTTCATGAGTTATCAGTGTCTCCGTTCTCCTGATTTTTTCTGGTTTTGTTATCTCTGAACTGTTCCTGCAACTGTTGCTTACACACTTCTACAGTAGGATTTGGATAAAAGAAATAGAAGATTCTTTGAGGCCTTTCACTCATTTATGCACCCTGCTGCTGCATGAGTTGATTATCCCAGGAAATGGTTAATGGTGCTAAATGTTTTTATATATTAGAGTAAACCCCAGGATTTGACTGTTGCTTTTGTAAGTGAGCTCATCTGATTTTATTATTTTAGGGGAGAGCAAAGAGGCCATTTTAATCATACGGCTATGAACTGAGTTTCATTTTCTAATGAAACGGCACATGAGGCTTCCTTCACAAAAGGAACAGTAAGACCTTAGATCCAGAGGGAATTTTTTGTGGGTTTGACACAATTATTTTGCATAACCTTAAAATAATGCCTACAAGGCACAAATATGACAAAGCAAAGCAGATCCTGCTATTTATCTTTATTTAGCTACGCCTTTGGGTCAGCCGAGTTCTGCTTTATGGAGAAAGAGTTATGAATTATCTCTGTGTCCTTCTTCCTTTTCTTGATCTGTAAAACAGCCCTTGGCAGAGCTGCTGTACTTAGAGGTCACTGTTGCTTGACTTCTTCTGGTTCATAATTACAAGCAAACACTACTAAGTTCTCTGCGCCTCAGGATTAGATTGGATTGCATAGCACACACACAGGCGCAACGGCTTCATGCCATCATGGTAGAGTCAGAGAGCCACTTGTCAAACTGCCTTCCAGAGCTCACAGACCTAAGCCCCTGGGGAGAAACCACTGATCTGCAAAACTCTGCCTCATGGACCAGTGAAATTGCATGCTGTAGCAGTCCACAGCTAGCCTCCCTTTCACCTATGCTTTCAGGCCAGTGTCACATCCCTGATGCGCTACTCAAGGACCACAAAGCTGTCATAACACAAACTGTCTTAACTCATTCTTATTGTAGATTTCGGCTAGCAGACTTAGTCTGATGAGGCATGTAAACACTCGTAAGCCTGTGCTAACAGGAACTTGCAGACTGGCTAGTTAGACTTTGCATGTATCTGCTGGTGTGTACACACATTTGATATATATCCAAATCAGCTGCTTGTTCTTTTAAATTTACACACAAAGGTTTTGAGAAGCTAGCACAATTGCTTTAAAAAGTAAAACAGCTGAGATTTTTCAGTTTTCAACTGAAACCCTGGGTGAAAGCCATGAATAGAGACCCCACATTAACAAGGAGTTGCTAAAGAAAGCTTTGTTTTCTTTGCAAAGATGACTCTGCGAACTTCATCAGAATACCTCTGGGCATCTTGATTGCACAGTGTTGAACACTGGTGGATAAACTAGTAGAGGCAGCCAAAAGAAATTGTGAAATCTGCTGTAGAGCTGGAGCCTTTATTATGTTACACGTCTATTGCTTGTAACACATGAAATTCTTCAGATTTCCAATCAATTCATTCTCTTAATCAGTAACAATAATTCTCCTATTGCTCTGCATTCCCATGTAAGAAATTCCTTGAAATGGTGGAGATTGCAGATGTCTTTGATTTTCCTCACTGTCTTCCTGTAACTCATTCTCCTTTTGTTGTTCTATATGAAGGACTCACTAAAGCAAAGTGTTTGGGGCTGATCATATGCATGGTGGGTGAGACTTCATGTTCTGCTGTTTCCTGTAACCACAAGGGAGCAGGTGATGGACCAGGTTATTTCATTATATATAATGAATATATATATTATCTCATGTTCCTGACACTTTCTGGACAAGAACTTCAGTTATCAAATACAGGCTGAGCATTATGATTGTCTTAAACAGTCAGAAATACATAGCATATGTAAGCATATATGTTCAGTAAAAAAGGCTGAGCATGTGAATTTGATATTCGCAGTCAGGGAGCCTTCATGCAGTTGTTCAGAGACATGCATTCTCAGCTACAGTAACTCAGGAGCAGGTTAGGCAAGCTACTGAATGCAAGATTTTTCTCCACCATTGCACATTTGACTCTTCAAGCCTGAAATGTCAGTGGTCACCATTTTTGTTTGTTAACTCTAGTTGCAACTAGTATAACTGGCTTTCCTGTTACTCTTTGCTTTTATTATTTTTCTGTGGTTAACCCAGGACTCTAGAGGAACAGTTGCTTGGTAGATCACAACATGTTAATTTTGCTTGTCTTGCACATTTTTCCTTTTGCATGACTCAAAAATAAGACACAGCGTATCTGTTGCAAACAGCCACAGTTAAGAAAGAGGCTGCGACTCCACAGAGTTGCTTGTTCACAGGACAGCCAAAACAAAAAAAGTTTACAGAGCTTTTTCTTTTACATGTTTTTAGAAGCATCCTTGAAGCCTGAGCTAATCTGTCTCATGGAGAGTGCTTATTTGTTTGGTTCTTGTTTTGGCTTCCTTCCTTGTTGCTCCCTCCATCAGTCCATCTTCTTTCATTGCTGTATTTCTTCAGCTATCTGTGGAGGAAAATTGTCCCTTCTTGTTTTTTCCATTGATCCTTTCACACCAGCACATCTGGACAATGATAGCTTTTGCCTAGCATTTAAATGGTTGAATTAATCATGAACTTGAACTTCAGGGAAGTTATGTAGAATTCTTGCAGGTAGTCTCCTGAATCTGGGTATTTGTCACACGCTGTTGTCACAAGCTATTTAAGGTCTTTCATGGCGCTTCCAAAAAGCTGCAAAGAAAAATACAGTTCTCTCACCAAGTTCTTTGTAAAATTCGAACCTTTTCTCACAGTTTTCTTCTTGAAGATTTCACCCAAAGAGTGCCAAAAATAGAAAATTACAATACCATTATCCCCAAGGACATGTCCTCATCTACTACAAATGCATCTAGGTAGACAAAGTTTTATGTGAAAACTTGCCTTCAACATTTCCTAAATCCTCACAAACACAAATAGTGAATCATTCACCCACCTAGCCAATAACATGACTGAAACCTCAATTTACAGATATTACACAAGAATTCATATTTGATTTTCAGATCGAACAGTTTATAGCAAACGCATAAATAGTATTTGGGATAGCCTGATTGGATATATTACATAAAGCCCTCTATATTATCAATACAGTGATTTACTCAATAACAGTTTTTCTTGGGAAATTATTAACTTCAGAGCTTCCTTCCTTCCACCAGTGTCAACAGTGTTCACTTTGTCTGCATATGCTTATATGCAACTCCTTCTAAAGTTGTACAACAGAACATAGCTCTTCTAATGCTTGAGAATTTGTCTCCCTTTGCTGCACTACTGCAGCGTCAGATTGTTATAAGTATCAGTTGTTATGCAGTATGAGTTGAAAGTAACATATTTCCTAAATGAAATAAACTTTTTCAGATCTATGACTACTACACTAAGATGAACAGGTCAAGTATTTTTTCAGCAAAGCAACAGTGGAAAATCAGTGGAATCTAATAGACAAAACTGGCAGACCCTAAAGGAAGCATTCCCTGTATGTCGTGTTGAATTTTTACCAGCACTGTCTAAACAAGATGTTAGACTGAAGTGGGTGAATCAGCCTGTTTAAGTACCTGCCTCCTCAGGCAGAATCTATTTTTCTCTGCTAATTTGATCAGGAATGTAATAAAAATAGCCTTCTAAAGATGCATACTTTAATAAGGTGGTTTTCCAAGTTTTACCACAACTCTGCTCCCACATTACTTGAGGACAGATTTTCAAACAACTCTAGCCATAGCAGACAACCTCAAACTACCTGGGGGCCTTGAGAGAAGTACCTGAGTGGGTTGCATGGTATACCCATGGAGGTCTCAGGGGGAGTTGACACATGCCAACAGGGTGGAGCATAGCCAGCACGTGAATCATCCTAGCAGGTCAACAGGCACTGCAGCCTTGCTCTGAATCTCCAGGTTGAAATTTCCTCCTGCAGACAGCTTTCTGAAATATTTCTTCTGGGGATCATTTCTCTCTCTTTTAAATACCTCTAGAAAGTATAAAAGTGGCATAGAAAGTCATCTCACAAGATGTCTCCAGCCAGAGGGAAATAAAAACATCACCTTCCTTTTCATTTTCCCCACCAAAATCAGCAAATGATAGGGCAGTCAGGGTCTGAGGCACTTATGAGTCTTTTTGTTGAAGCTATTTGATTTCAAACAAATAATACAGGATTAGCACAGAGAGGAAGTAAGTTGTCTAAATTTTGTGGTGATTCTTGCTTCAAGTGCTGTTCGTATGGGCATGGAAAGAGCCAAAGATAGACATGACGCACCTAGTTAATCTGATAATTCTTGTTATATTAGTCCACTAAGGCAGAGCCAGAAAAGTGTGGGACTAGGTGAGCACATGAAATACTGACTTTTAAAAGGAGAAACATAAGCAGGCAAAATTAATTGAAACTGATGAGAGTACCAGGAAGCTGAAAAAAATAAGAAAGGAGCTAAAGGAAACAGAAGAGTAATAAAAGGATTTATGAAAAGTGACGAGGCCATTAGTGGTACCACTGCTGAAGCAGGATTGACTTTGTCTGATAAAATGAGGCTTACATCATTTATTAAAAAAAAGAGCAAATGTGGATCATAACCAAAATTATACCACCTACTCTGTGGATAATGATTCAGTTTTATTAAAAGTTACAAGAAAATTGCTGAAGGAAATGGAACAAATATCTTTGCACTCAATGATTGTTAAAACTCACCTGAAGAAGTTATTCTGAAGTTTCTTTATGTCTTTATGTCCCTTATATATTGAAAGGTGAAGAAAATTACAACTGTAGGTCCTTAGATTGAATAGTATCCATCATAGAATTAGCACACAAAATTGTTGTTGAAGCCAGCAGGAGAGGAAATCATGGCATAAGACTGAAGTTCTAAAAAAGCAGGCTGAGCTTCATTGCACACTGTTGGATGAATTTTCAATTCCACTTTTCCTCATGAGCAAAGCATAGAAAATTTGAAGATGACAGATATACTCAGTCATTAGTTGCTGTTTCAATTGCTTGCTGGCCAAGATGTTTCAGTAACAGTCTTGTAAACAGCAACATGAAACAGTATGCTAATTCAGGACATTTTATTGCAAAAATAAAAAAAAAGAAACAAATCAGCACAAAAAAATTCTACTGCATTATTTTTCATCGTGAGAAACGCTTCAAAAAACTACTGAGACTTTCTCCAGAGGATGTCTCCAGCAGCAAAACCACCCCAAATATTTTATTAACTAAATTGATTACTTAAAATTAATTTATTCATAAGTAAAACAATAATTAAAATATTTACATAATGAATCTTGAGCATAGTAATAGCAAAATACAAACTACAAATAAACACTGAAATAAAAAAAAACACTATTTATGTAAATTTTACCTTCTGTTACTTATTCATTGGTTTAGAGATAAGGTGAACGTCACTGCCTTGAGAAAATCCCCCCTTTACATTCTGGGAAATTCAGGAAACTCAGTAGGATTACCCTGCCTGACATCCAAGTCACACTTTAAAGGAGCCACACTGAGAAGCACCCCTGGGTTTTGCACATAAAAAGTTGAGATATTATTCCTGGATTTTATAAAGTCTCCAGAGGGATTCCATCTGGGATTAAAATATACTGACTGAGAAAAAACAGGACAAAGAAGTAGCTGCAGAAGTTTCATCATTCTTAGAATTGAAAAAACAAAAAACAAAAAAAGAAAACCAAACAAAAAATCTGTTCTCATGCATTTGTGGTGTTCATCATCTGGAGGCCCTGTTCTTTCATGTTTTTTCATTTTCACCAAGGCTTTGCTGATTCACTACTCCTATTACTAACAAGTTAACATCCTCTGCTCTGAAGTTTGTTTGAGTTAACTTCATTAAGTAAGAACTGGGCCATCATTTATTCCTGTGACTTCCTAATATCTATAAAAACTCCCACAGAATTCATAATAATGTTTCATATTATTCTTTGGGGAAAACAGCAATGCATGGAAATCCATTTTTGAAAGGTCATAACTGTCTATACGGTTGGACAACACCAGCAGAGAAAATTATTCAAAATTAACTGCAACTTTCTTTGAAGCACCACTTGTGTATTAATTTACTTAAATTGTATACGACCTTTCATGAAACAGCCTTTAATATGAATATACAATGTATGCTGGGACACAATGTGCTGGTTTTCTCTATATGTACTTTCTCCTAGGTTTACTTAGCACTTTCCCTCAAAAGCTCTTCTACAGGTTCTCTCTTTCAGAGGTATCATTTCTTTTACAACTAAGAAGTTGAAGACAAACTTTCCACGTAACTATTGGAGATATACTATAAACAGCAAATCCCAATTGTTTGGGGTTTTTTGGGGTTTGGGGGGATGGTGGTGCCTGTTTCGTTTTTACTTTTTTTTTCTTTTGGGGTTTTAGGGTGGGTTTTTTGATATGCCAATTCTTTCTTTAAGGAACGGCATGGCCCCTCCAGATTGCTGAAACATCCTTGTTGGAGGGCCAGTAATCTTTGGTGTGCAGGTAGAAACAGGCAGCCAACAGATAAAGGGAAGAACTTATGCTTGTTTCACTATTAAAGAAAACATGTAATATAATTACAAGCTGTATCACAGACAGGTTACCTTGTCTTTTAGTTTCAGTGAAAAAAAGCAGGAGAGGACATGAAACCATGACTTGAAGCACTAAAAGAATTGTGGCAGCAGAAGCTGGACCATTTTCTATTTTAGTCTTTATGGTGCTGAGGGCAGTTTGGCCCTCAACAATACACAGGAGAGGTGGCAGAGAGAGATCAGTGTGAGCTCATGCTCTTTGTTATAGTGCTTCTGGAGGTTTGCTCTTAGAAGCTGAAGTTTTTTCTGTGTGATCAGAGGTAAGGAATTGTTTTGAATGACAGCAGTGAGAACAAGCACTGGTGGCTGGCTATGTTAAAGCAGATCTTGCTAGAAATTTATGAAGACTGTTGGAAAGACATCACTGGAGATTTAGGGATTAGTAAAATGGAGATTTTAGGCATGTTTTTGGAGTAATTCTCAGGGGTGATTTTGCATCATAGTTGTTCTACAGGTTGTCACAGTCCAATAACAATCAACCTCAGAGGAATTCAGTTTGGTTTCAAAAGCAGTTTCTGATGATAGAAAATACGATTTTGGAGTAGTTTAGTCAGAGTTTCTACCTTGTCCCAAGTCGTATATTCATTGCTCTTCAGGGCGTGATGCAAAGTCCTTCTTATCTCTGTAGGCATTTAGAGAGTCTGCAAGTTTGTAAGAGAAGGAGACTACGGGTGACTAAGCTGATTTTTCATGGTGTGCTATAGTCAGGCCTCCTTTAGGGTTCTGTGGGAATCTCCTAACAGGAAAATGCATAACAAGCAAATTAATGAATAAATATTTTACTGCAAAATGCTGTATTTTCTGATTTGGTATTTTAGAGGATTCCAAGAAGTCTGGATAGGGACCAGAAAATAAAGTAAAATGAAATTAAATTAATAATTCCATCAATAAGACCTGAAGTTACAAAATGAGAGCAAGTCTAGACTGAAATGTTTAACATTGTTCAAAGAGGTTCATCACCAACTCTTCCCTTGACAGGCTTATTCCTTTTGCAATTTTTTTTTTAATATTTCTTCCCATGTGGCATTACCATATGTTTCATATTGCATAGATTTCCACAAGCAGAGCACATACACACATTTCATAGACTGTTGATCTTTCTCCTGTTCTGAACACTGTTGATAAGGTTTTTTCTCTTACTTTTATAGGAAAGGTTTTATTCTATTTTCTTAACAGACTGCATCATGTGCTGTTGGGAAGGTTGTAATTTCCTCAACTGTTCCTTACAGCAACTTTAGAGATTGCAAGTAAACTAATAGATTTTTTTTTCTGGAGAAGCACATTCATCAGTCAGCCGCTCCAAATGCTTATCCCAGTAAATGAGCTCTGCTACAGTCACTGAGTGATGTCAGCCAGGACACCAAACCTCTCTGCAACTCGTCCACATCCAGGCCTTGCTCACCTTCTTTGCATACATTGAGGCCACCATTTTGAATGCTTCCATTTTTATCATGAGACATATTAAGGAGGATGCAATTTCCTGAAAATTACAGCTTTTAACGCATGCTGTTAAGCAACCTGGGTCACAGCCACTACTTCTTTTTTTTTTAAAAAGCCACGCTTAAGTACATCTCTGAGCAGTTATAATGCCATTGTCAGACATACTTAGCTATTAATAATTGCATTTGTTTGCAATATTGTTAGTTTCCATTATATAGAAAAGAGTTGAGGGAAAAGATCACAGAAGCATGCCAGGGTATTAAAGCCATAATTTGAGGTGTAGCTCTGCCTCCTCTGCTGCTGGAGGTCTCTGCCCTCTCATATGCTGGCTGCTCCTCTCTGGCCTGGTGTCATCTTGCAGATGGAGCCTGCAGAAGTACCTGCGTGTTTGTGTCATGAGCTGGGATCAGGAAACCGATACAGATAAAAGACAGCCTAGAACCAACTGTCCCCATGCATTTCAGATGGATCAGTTCTCTCAGCTGCATTCAGTCTCTACTTCACAAATGCTGTTTCTGGCATGTTGCAGCTCAGCACAATGAAGGGAATGGGTAACATTAGTTGTGTATGGGGATGGCTGTGATTTTGGAAGAACTGCCAGTTTACAGGTGCCTAAGCCTGCAGCCTAAGATTTTCAATAAATAATGAGGTTTCATGACACAAGAGCTCCACGAATTCTTTCTTCTTATAAATTAGACATGACTGAAAAATTCTGCATACTATTATATGGAACTTATAAATAAACTAGGAATGGAAATACACAGGTAAGGCAGACTTAACAATAATTTACCAGTGTTGCATTTTTCTCTATTCTGCATAATATCTGTCTCTGTGCATAATATCAGCTCATTCAGTTAAGTCCCTCTTTAATAAAGAGAGAGTTAACATAAAGTTAAGTCCCTCTCACCTCTACAGGGTAGCCTTGCCTTATCACCTGTTTTAATGAGGGAAACAGTACAGAATAAAGATTACTTTCTGATGCAGCATCTCCTTTGTTAAGGTTATCCCTTAACAGGTAATGCAGAGGGGAGTAATCAGTAGATCTGTTTAAAAGAGCAAATTTTCAAAGTGTATCACGTATAACTTTAATCATTCAAAAATGTCATCATGGTATGGAAACATCTTTAAAAAGGGAAAATTGGTGCATCATGTCATATTCTGAAAGAATTGTGTGTGATTTTTAAAATTGTAGTGAGAAAGTTAACATTTGTACTCCTTTAATTCCTCTTCCTCCACACAGACAATCCAGCTGATTATTATTGTAAGATTATTCCCTGTGGAACATTTTTACAAATACTTTCTTTCCTGTAACCTGTTCATAGATCAGTAAAGTTCACCCATACTTAAGGAAAAGGGAAATCAGCAGAATTTTCCTTTACAACAGCATTCTAAACCATCCTTTTAAGGCTGTATCTTTATTGATGATACACACCATAGAACTCTCACTTCAGACTTATTTCCCTAGCAAGCACTAGCCATGGGGGGGTCAGGGTGGGGGGGAATACACCACTATAAAAGCTTACGTCAACCATTTAAATAGGATTTGCCTCCAGCAGATATCACTAAAATGGAAGAGAAACTGGGGCCAACTCTCACAACAGAATCTTAACTACGGCTCCCAAAGGGTCAAATGTTGGCGTGGCCAGAGAGATGTCAGAGCTGGTAGGGCTACATTACTACAGTCCACTGGGCTGTGAACAGCTTTCACCATCTAATGAAATCCCTATTTGGTGCTGATTCAACTGTTCCTGAATCCTCAGTTTGTTTTGCCATGGTGAAGTTTCAAGTTTTAGGACCTGGCCTAGAGCAATGCTTTGTTTACATGTGATTTTTAAGCCCTGGCTACAAATTGTATTATACTTGCAGAGATCTGAGGTCTCTCAAAGGACCTTGAGTGAAATTTTGCACCTCTTTTCCTCTCCTCATGCACCCATAATTTTGCAAAGAACTAAAAAACACCCCACCTGTTGCTCGTCACAGATGGTAAAATAAATGTTTTTCAATCTGCTAGTGATAGACTGCTTTCAACAGAGGAGTGAATAATATTAGGTGTTCCATGGGATAGAGACATTGTACTCACATTTCATTTCTTAGGAAACAGTGGACTAAAGCCGTATTTACATTTATAGCTGGAAACAAAGAAGTGAATATTCTTGAAGTGGTTGCCTTCAGTGTGAAACGTGGAATGAGGGAGGTCTTATTTACTGTGAGGAATGTCACTTCCAGGGTTCTTAATCCTTTGTCAACATCAAGCTAATTCAGCTTTCATAAAGACAGGGTAGGGCAATGAGTAAACGGATCAGTTACATTCTTCTACTATCACAGTACATTAACATTAGTTTGCAGGTTGCTCTGCTCAAAGAGCTGTCTCAGATTTGTGCTTCATGGGTATTCTTTTTTTCTTCTTTCTCAGACTATGCTTTAAAAATGTAAGGAAACAACAGAAGATAGCTGCAAAACAAACATGATGTTTCATGAATTTCACAATGATCTCAGCTATGCAGTAATAGCAATTAAAAGCTACAATACCACAATGGTCACTAGAATTAATGCCATTAAAGTAAGTAGGCCCGGCAGCTGTAGGGTCAAGTAAAGACAGCTTTGTAATGACAATATGGCAGAAGAAAATTACTGACATTTTCCTCTAAATTATATTTCCTAAATTATCATCTTAATATTAAATAAATAAAGTTACGATAATTCGAAGACTGATTGCAGATGAAATTAGTGCAACTACTTACTCTGCTGTTGGCTAGGGTTAACATTTTAAACATAATTAATAGCCTTTACTCACTGTATCTGGTTATACATGGTGTTTCTCATTCACATTCCTTTGCAATACACTGACAGCTCTAAATGTCTGAAAAGAGGGATCTCCTCCACCAGAGGAAAATGGTTCTTCATGTTATAGTGCTTATAATAGACATGGTTGCTGCACTGGTCTAATAATAATGACCAGAAAAGGAATGTGAAAGGGAGAGGCTCTATGCTATTTTCTTCTCAGTTTTGTGTTCCAAGCCTTTCCTGAAGTCAACGTGAAATGTAATTGCCCTTTTGACCTCCTATCTTCTCTCTCCCCAGGTCTGAGGAAGAGCTACACTGGTTGATTATTGCAGGAATGAAAGGCACTCTGACCTTGTCGACCGACTGCCTTGCTGCTTTCAATGTCGCCCATTATGCTGAAGGCAGGCAACTCCTGGAGAGAGGCTGAAATATACAGGAGAGCTGCTTGCTGGGCAGCTGGCCAGCAAGGGCTTCAGCAGCAACAAGGCAGACGCCACCCGGCAGTGAAGGAAGCCAGCTGGGGGAGGGAGAGGGGCAGATGGTATCAAAACGGTGCTAGCACAGGGCATAAAGAACTCTCAGATGCTGATCATGGATTGCTTCTTCATTAATAGAACTTTACATCATCCACCTGAAAAGTAGCAGAGAAGCAAAATTTTTTCGCAGTGGAATGTGTCAGTCTCTAAATTAAAAAAAAATAATAAAAAAATACCACCTCAAATCCGCAGCTTTCATGAGAATAGAGACACTGTTGCTGAATTAAAAGACCCATTGCTGTATAAAGATCCACTGAAAATGCTTCTCCAAGGAAAATGGGTCAAATATTCAGTTGCTATAATTGTGCTAAATTGGAAAATATTCACCATAAAATCTTTCTTAAAATATTTTTGGAGCTATAAGAGGCTGTAAGGCATACCACCTGGCAAACATTCTTTCTCTTTTCATGTGTGTGTGTTCTTATACATACATTTTGGAGACCCAAAACCTCAGAATTCACAGTCATAAGAAGACATTATTTGAAATTATTTCCTCTTACTCTGACTGTAACTTTCTTTGCTGTCAGCCAGCCATGATGCCTTGCTGAATGAGGTTTCTAAATTGACCTGAAGATAATGTGGAGACTCAGGCAAAGCTGTTGAAGGGCTGATAGTGTGAAGTCTGTCCATTTTAAATGAAGATATCCAAAAAGAGATTCGGATAACATGGACATTTCATTTAGAAACAGCCTATCCCAGCAGGGCCACTACTGTTTCAATGTCATTATGATTTGAAGGCTGCCTAGTGACTCATACAAAATCAATCAGTGCTCTGTATTTGGTGTTTTCTTAATGGGTCATGCATCCCTATCACAAAAAAAACTACTACAACATGGACAAGAAACACTCATGTTGTTTCCTTAAGCTGGAAGGTCCAGCAATGACTGGATGATTGCTAGATTACCATCATACTCATGGAAGCTAATGCTTCATAACACAGTGGGAGATATGCAGGGTTAGGATGGCAAACATATTGCATATTGTGTGTCCAGTGGTTGTATCACACATTCCACAGCCCTGCCAGATCCCTGCATGTCCTGCCATGTCCAGCATGTCCTGTGGATGGGATGATGGCTGCTCCTCATGGCAGCAGGGCCAGAATATGCAAGCAAATGGCTGCCCTGCATTGCCTTTTGCCATTCTCCTCCAGGTCTAGCAGGAAAGGCATGTCCTATGTCTTCACAGGCATCTTCTACCCCAAAAGGTCACTGCTGATCAGGAAGTGAAGCCCTGTCTCACACTGATGTAGTGCTGCTGCCCAAAGAGCCCAGAGCAAGAAAGCTGAAGAAACTGGTCATGTCCAGAATTGGGCATGTATTTCCCTCATTGCCTGGGGCAGGGTGTTTGGACCAGCAATGGAAAACCTTTGCACACAGTAAAAATTGTTAATGACCTTTACTGTTGAAAGGAATGCTTCCCATTAAGATTGCACTGAGATGATCTGGTTTTGCCTAAGTGTATCATCAATACAATCTACGTAGTTATGTCTCTGATGGAGCTCCACATCACCAAATTTCTGATTCCTTGTAGGAATTTGCAACTATGACCAATGCTCCTGTTTAACCTCTCTGTGATAAACAAAATTGACTGCACAGCCCAAATCTTTCATAGGGAGGCTTGTTTTCCAGCCTTTAAATTTCAATTCTGATTATTTTTTATGTTTTCTCCTGAATATCAGCATCCTGATTGAACACAGTGCTCCTGTGTTAACCACCCTACAGAAAAAAAAACAAAATCAAGAACAAAATAAAAAAAAACAAACACCAAAACCACGAACAACAACAACAAAAACCGCAAAAAAACAAACCCCAAACCAAAACCACACCAATAAAATATGGAGGTGAGATTTCATCTTTTGAATCTTATTTGAGAGTCACTCAGCTTTGCTACTCAGCTGACTATTCCGCATAAGCCTCAGCTCATTTTCAGAGCTGCTGAAGTCCTTTATCCTGGAAGTAATGGCTTCTATTATTTGTTCTAAGCTGAACTGCTATGTGGTATGGCTGGTTTCTTTCTCATAGATTCATAGAATACCAAGTTTAAAGGGACCTCAAGGGTTATCTGGTCCAACTTTTCTAGGTAAAGCATGACTAGAAGCATGTCCCAGTACCCTGTCTTAGAAGTGCCCAACATAACATTTCCTTCCCCTCCAAACGTGTTTACAACACATGAACATGGATTACTGTTCTCCTGGTTTGCTTCTCCAACAGTTGATTAAACTGAAAAAGTTTGGATAGGCTTACAAGTTGCTTCTCCCATGAACTTAAAAGCAGAGGCATCCTCATTTTCCAACAGAATGGAAAGCTGAATTGTTTTTCCCTAGCTATGCTCACACATGAGCATAATTCAGATGTCCACAGCAGGTTTCTCACCAATAAAGCCAAGCAGCTACATAAACAACCAGGACATTTTTAAACAGGACAGACACATTGCTTCAGCGAAGTGCTTCTTCTGAAGACCCCATATACCAAGCAGACTTCTGCATTCCCAGATTCTTTAACTTAACTTTAAGCAGTAATGCATCTCTGTCTGTACTGGTGGGTCTTAGCTGCTGTGATCTCTTTCCTTTAGTTAGGAAAAGAAAAGCCACAGTGTCATGTCAAAGTGAAAGAAGCCATGTTTTAAATTAACCTGTGTAAAGAACCTATGTTTCTAGATTCATTCCTATGTGAACCAGTGAAAGGGCATTCATATTGAATACTATTTTTAATATTATTTTTACTCATATCTTGTATGTTTCAAACAGAAGTTACGAGGATTAGCTTTGGCAAAGAAAGAGTATTGTACAGGCAGAATAGGCAGAGTAATAAGAATGAAGTCAGGTGAGCAGGTGTCTAACACAAATAAGAATAAATATATTTCCTCCAACACACTAAGTCGCTTCTTCCCCCATTCTTTCCAGAGCTCAAATCCCTGGCAAACAACTTGCTGCAGCTCAAGTTATTTTGTTTGGAGAAATCTGAAAAGGTTAAGCCAACTAACACCATGAAACAAATGGATCAGAGGTATTTGAGCTCTGGAAAGTCAAAGCATTAAATAAATTGTAAGTTCATACTGCGCCAGTTCTAGTTTTCATTGCCTTAATCTGAAGGGTGAAGTAAAATAAAACTGTGTTAGATAAAAACAAAACAAAATAAAAAGGTACAAATAACATGACATGACATACATAAAAGTTTTCTCTCATTCTGCTCCCACAGAACCTCATCAAATAAGTGTATTTTTCCTGAAAGCAGCTCAGAGAACAGAAGCTGCCATTTGCATCCTCTGTTTTTTTGCATCTCTACAGGCCTGCCATCTTCCACACTTGATGTCTAAATGCCTTTTATTGTAGATACAAAACAGAAGGTTTTGATTTTGAACCTGACAACCTGTTCAGGTACTTTTGGCAGTCTCGATAGTTGCAGTTTTCTGCAACACAAGTACCTATTTAACACAAATGGCTTATGAACATAAACAACTGCATGCATTTTCAAAAGCAAATATTCCTGAATGTTGAATGCACTTTGCATGCATTGGCTTGAGGCACAGATCTCTGTCTTGCCTGTGAATCGGCTTGGTGGGTATTCAAAGAGGATAGAAATGCTTACTACATAATATGTTCTCCTGTTCATCTATACCTTCACTCTATTAAAAAGTAATAACAATTGTCATTTTTCTGAAGTATGGTGCTATGTTCACTTTGAAATCACTAGTACATAAAGCAAAATGTTTAGGAATTACCCACTATGCCCTCTAAAAACACTTTTATGAGGACTTTCAAGGCCAGGCTGGACAGAGCCAACCTCCATGGTCTAGTGTGACCCCCTTCATGGCAGGGTGCCTGGAACTAGATGATTAAGGTTCATTCCAACCCTAACTATTCTATTATTCTATGACTTTGTCCTGGTCCAAAAGTGAAAACTGAATACTAGCAAAATTTAAAACATACTAATAGTTATTCAGTGTGTGTGTATGCATGTACATTTTGGTGTATGGTCTATTTGGAGTATTTTTAATCCTCATTTGGGGATTCTTTTGTTCCTTTTGATTGGTGGTGTTCTCACACAGATGACACTTCCTACTGCGGGGAAGAGCTGTTACAAAGATGACCAAAATAGAAACCCTAAAAAATTACAGCTCCTTTGCTATCTGTCCAACCCTACAAGGTGCTGGACTTTCACTGTTGTCATTGAACTGACTTGGGAGAGATGATAAGCCTCTGGAAAAATCATGCACACCTGGAAATTGAGTTCAAGTGTGTCTAAGGGTTCAACAATTGTGCTTGACTCATACATGCAATCTGCTTTTGCTCTTTGCTTTATTTTAAAGGTTGAAATGTGGCATTTCAAAAATGTAATGTCAGATAAGTAATAAGTCTGAATGTTAAGGGTTTACTGAATATCAGATTTCATCCAACGAGATGGGAAAGACGCAATTTCTGCAGTAATTGCTAGAATAGGGCTTTTATTTTTGTAGGAAGGGTAGATTTTGTCAGGGTGGTTGGCAGCTCCTTTTCAGCAGATGGGTAGGAATACAAGGAGCTTCCTTGTGTTCAGTATCAGCAACTCCTCTTTGATTTGCACTTGAGGGAGTTTTTTACATAGTGCATTCATTTGCAGTGACTTAATGTGCCGTGCATAATCAGGTAAGAATGGAATAAAATTACTAACGACAAGAGGAGGTAGAACAAGGGCATGCCAGTAGAGCGGCCTTTCCTTCACCCACCTAATCTGAACAGACCATAATTTCAACTGTCTCAAGTAGAGTTTTTTGTTTATTTGTTTTTCTCTCAAAACTAAGTTCAGAAAATTAAATGCTCTGGATTGTCTATGACAGCTACTACATTCTGTGAAGCTGGAGCTAAAGAAAAAAGCTCTCTTTTTTGCAGCTAAGCAAACACATCACTTACCTTCTAAATCCAACCCAAGAGCCAATTAATTACAGCAGAGTAAAAAATATTCTCTGTGAAGCACAAAGGAAAAAAAGAAAACAGAAATATTTTGCTTCCAGTGCAACATATCCCTTATGTGTTCAAGTCAATAGCCATAATTACATTAGAGAAAATGCAAGTGTCATAAACCATTAGGGCTGTAATGTGTGGTTCATGAGGCGGGCCTGCACAGTGAAGGAAAGAGGACTTCCAAACAGCTGTCAGCTGGTATTGGGCCTGTGGGACTCAGAAAGCAGACTGTGAGCAGCAAGGCATGGCTGCTGTGCCAGACTTCTTGATGTTCAAGAGGTGAGGCCTTGAGGCTTTGCACTATAGGGGTTTGTGCTACAACCAGGGACGACGCTTCAGGCTGCTTAGCAATGCACTTGTGGGCCCTTCTTCAACCCCCAGTGAGGGGCACGATGACAAGCAGAAGGCTGTCACACGAAGCTGTGGCATTTTAAAACATCACACAAGCAAACATGAATTTACCACTAGTAAATTCATCCCTTCTACTGTCTCTTGGACAAAGCAGCAGTACAAACACCTTAGAGTTTTATGTTGCATTATTACTTCTAAGCCTCTGAAACTCACGTAGATTATCCCTTTTAGCTGAAATACTTTGTAACATAGATGAAGCTACTTTTCAATCAGAGACAGGTATTACTGGCCAAGAGGCAGGAGGCCCAGTTTTAAACTTGTGCGTGATGTAATTTCATTTCACTTCACTCAGCTTCTATTTTGGTTTTGTCTGACAAATTCTCACTGAAGTCAGTGAGCTTTAAATATGACAGCTAATAGAGAAAGTGGATACTTCATGTTTATTAATTCTGCTTAACAAATTTCATAGTCATTTTAACATAAAACGATAAGCATATATGGCATAATATATTGGAAGTGAATACAAAGCTATGAATATCCATAAAGGTATATACGCAGTTTGAAAGAAATGAAAAGAAATCAAAAGAAATTTAAGGAAGGGGAAAGAAAGAGAAAGAACAGAAAAGGAGAAGCAAGGGGAGGGAAGGGAAGGAGAGGGTTAGGGTTGAGGAGAAGCAATGGAAAAGTTAACACAATAGTTCAATAGATCTACTACGGTCTGTCAACTTTTTAAGTTGTTAAATATGTATTATGTGGCAAACAGTTCCTGAAGCCTAAAGCTTTCCTGTGCATTTTGCTTTGGTCTCTTAACAATGTTCGTATATGTTTTCTCTTTGCCTTACCATCTGCTTAGCAGATACGCCAACTATAAAGTATTCTGATGAAGTGGCATAAACTACATGACCTTGCATTGGCCTCTGCAAATAATTTAGACCAATGATGTGTTTAATTGGGAATTTAGTGGGCAAAAGAGATGTTCCTGTGCTTTTGCTATGCACAATTACGTTCTTCTGCTTTTATTTCCAGGTAGCTCTACTGACTTTGAGGAAGGCACAGTTTTGACAAAAAGAAAAAAAATAAAAATGTAGCAGCGTAGCAGGCCCAGGCTAACTTCACTTCGCTGCTGAAACCCAGTAGAATTTGTGCCACCATACAGCAAGCAGGTGAAGCTGTAAAACAAGGCAAGTAACTACGTTCTCTGCTGTAACAGCCTTTCCAAAGGGAGCACCAGATCCTTGAGAGATATCTCAGCCACTGTCCCTGAAACTAAACTTTATGACTGCTAACACTGCTGAAGAGCATTGAAGAATACTTGATCCTGTCATTGAAATCACAAGCATGTCCTTCAAGCAATATAGACCAAGAATAACCCTAAAGATTTCAACAGCCTAGTCGTTTCTGAAGAAAGCCTATGCTTGATGTTACCAAGTTCAGACTTTATTGTTCTTTGCCTTCTAAACCATCTTTTCTTAGTAACATAACTGACAAAAAAATATATACCCATCTAATTTGAACTGGGTTTTATACCTTGTCCATTGGTGTAATGCTGGAACACTTAGTACTACTGTTTTGAGAACTGTAGTGCTATCTCTCTATATACAGGATAATTGGATTCCTTGTTTAGATAGGTATGCTTCAGTTATCAGTCTTAGAATTCAGATTCTATCAAAAAATTCTAGCTCTGATTACCTCCAAAGTCACCTTATAATTAGTAAACTACAGAGAAGGTGCAATATGCAAGACAGATAAGGGTATTGACAGCAGCAGAACACAAAGCAAGAAGGCTCCTTTTTTGGAAACTGAAACACATCTCAGGCATTGTTCAAAGCAGAGATGCCAAGTCAAGGATATCTAGCACCTGAGGCAGGTGCTCACTCAGGAAGAACAATCCAAGAAGGATGCTTACTCTGTCTAAATGAGAGAGATTCAAGCTAACCTGCTGCACATAGATTCTACTTTTCCACTGTTTTTTATTGAAGCCATTTAACCTCACAGGAAGAAAGAAAAAAAAAAAGAAAAGGCATGGTCTGAATGTGCCCACTCTAGGATGGCAATGGTTAATTGCTGGTTCTTTATACCCTCATTAAGTTTATTATGGTAGGCAACTGGTAAAGTGAAAATAACTACATGCCTCTGATGTTTAAATATCATTTTGTTCTCCCTGTCCTGAAGATTCTTTCAAAGCACAATACATCATCCAGTGAATCACTGAACTTAAAAGAATCTTGGGCTCCCATAAAATTTTCCAGAAATAGGTGTAACTAGCTTTCTTACTTCAACTTTCCCCCAGTCCCTTAGAGGATTAGTGTTCCCCTTCAGGTACTCAGATAATGTCTAGGAATGTCTGTGATCTTTCAAATATAAAATTCCAGCTCCTCTGTATTTGTACGAAAGACAATTCTGTATTTTTTTCCCTAAGATACAGAAAATGTCAAAATGTGTAAGGTGGGATGATGGTCACAATTAGAGACCTTACTGCATTATTTATAGACATTAAAATATGTCACAGTACTTCTGCTATATAAAGAAGCCCAAGAAGCTCATATTTTTAAAGGTCTTCAAGTGGATATTTACATAATAATGATTGTGAAGCAGTAGGTGTGTTTTGCTAGGCAAACCTCTGTAAACACTCATTTCTGCTATTGACAAAAGCTTTTTACAAAATGTTAGAGGAATGCCTACAAGGCTGTTGCCATCCAGCCAGGAAAAAAAAAACAAGCAAACAAACCTAAAACTAAAAGACCTGCATTTTAAGAAGGATTTATTCATTCACATAACTAGCCTCTAAGCTGTAAGTGGCTGTGCCATGCTGCATGCTTCCATTGTTCCCAAAGCTGCTGTGTAGGTTCATTGAACTGGCCCTTTCCACTGGTTGGTACTGGTCAAACCTTACTTTTAAAAGTAATATTAAGTTGCATTTTTTGTATAAATATAAATTTTATCTAAATTTTATATAAATATATTTTTTTTTAATAAATGTGGAACAATAAATTTTCTTTAAGTAGCCCCCTGGGCTATGGTCCCAGGTCCAAGGGATTACAAATCTATGTTTAGGATCTATCTTTCCAAGATCTCTAAACTCCAGCAACAATGTATAGGCAATATTCAAGACATACAGACTTAAAGTTATGTGTTCTGATTCAGCAACAAAGATGAATACCCATTCCTGCCTGTTGGTAAGCCACCAGAGGATTTCTAAAAAATGCTCACAGACATTAACTTGTGTGTCAAAAAGCCACATGCGCGGGGTTGCAAAGCAGCTTTTTGGAGAGTGTGCATTGGGTCCAACATGTCGTGTTGAGCACCCTGCAGTGGCTTTTGGAGCCTCTGTGAATGGAGACCTGCAGCTCCAGGTGTTCCAGCTCTGAGACAATCTTGTGAACACTAGCAGTGAGTGTGAGAAGCACTCAGAAACAGATTCATTATCCTTGTTGCTTGCTTTGGTCAGGTCCTACTGAGTTGTAAAAAAACAGACAAAGCAATCGCCTTCATGCTTTTGAAATGTATGTGGTGATGACAGACATACATAAATTCTGACAACAAAGTTGTTTCTCTTTTTCTGCTTTACTGCTTGTTGGTGACCAGTACTGGTCTGACGGGTAGCAGAGAAAACAGTGCAGAAGAGGGAGATGGTGTTAGTAAACAGGCATTCAAATATTTGTTCTTTTTTTTCTGTAGGTTTTTGTCAAACAACTGCAAATCAAAATTACATTATTTGATTACAATGTCTTATATACCATTCTGCATAATTAGTCCTATTGTATTCCTTTAGCAGCATGGAATACTGTCAATTACTATTTGTAGGTTTCGAGATGTATATATTTGCTACATCTTTCCTGCAAGGCTTGAAAATAAAAGCATTTTCATTTAGCTTATTAGCATAATGTAAATTGCAACATAACTAGCCTTGATTTGCTGCCACTACCTTGGAAATATTTAAACATTATTATTACTTAGCTCAACATTCCAATTTTATCTCTGAAATTAATGCTTTTATGTTCAATTTATGCTTGTCAACAAATAATGATCATACATGTGAGCTGGTTCATAATCCAGAGGTACTAGGTTACAATGTGTTACCATGGAAACTGTGGTTTATTGCATTTTCTCAACTTGATTTAAGACATTTGACAATCATAGCAACTGTTTGCCTGTCTTTCCATATCATAAAAAATTTAAAACCACAAACAAACAATAAGGGACACTCACACAGTTCTTGGACCTCACTATAAAAATAATAAAGAAATTACAACCTTATATTTGATAGGGACCTTTTGCAAGTACTTTATCTCACAGAATGTCTAGGAGTGTTGGAAAATTCAATCAGTGGTTAGTCATCAAATGGACCTGTCTTACCTGTGGTTCATTTTGTTTATTGCATCATATATCTTTTATGATCACTGGGACTTTAGCCTGAAACAGCATTTTCGTTAACAAGAGCCATGTTTCCTCTAACATTGTTTATTGCATCTGAAACATTACTCTTTGAAATCATGGTATATTTTCAATTGAGCAAAAGTCTGTAACAGAACACAGCATGTCTGTGTTTATTCAGGATCCCAAGTAAAAAATATCCTGGTTCATGCAACATTAATCACTTTGCCAGTGTTCAGTTGAGGTCATTGCCACATTCCTAGCAGTATTAAGCCAAGTCAAAATTAATCACATACATTAAACCCTGCAAGGAAAGCACGGGAAGCAGATGTGAAATTAGACATTTGGTGAAGGACTAAGAGACCACTGTAACAAAATATGTTAGCAGTACTGCAGCAAGCTTTCAGAATAATATGACATTTTCCCTACCATGTTGTTGTCAGCTTATCTGTATTTAAGGCTTTGTTCCTGTCTCCTTCATTTAAACCATTCTTTAGAAGTTTTAAATCCAACATCCCTGCCCATGGCAGAGAGGTTGGAACTGATAATCTTAAGGTCCTGTCCAACCCTAACTATTCTGTGAGTCTATGATGCTGCTGGAAGTGTAAAAGATGCATTTTACACTACGACTTCATGTTCTACACAGTAGACTCTAACAATTCGTTTGTCCATTCTTGTACATTTTCATTAAATATGTCTGGGTTTATTATGTTACGGAGCCATAACAGGGTAATTAAAGAACAAATAATTCCTGCTGAAAACCCCACGAGAAAAACCTGTGGTGACATAGGGATTACCGTCAATTAATTCTGCCTTGAAAATATATTGACATGTCAAAAACACTAGATTCATATTTTTTTAAAAAAATAGGAAACCAAGCAATTCAGCAATAGGAATGGAAAGTAAACTGCTGAACTATAAAATTAAAGAAGGCAGATGAACATTATTTTTCCATTCTGCAATGGCCTAGCAATGGTCAAATGCTCTGGGTTTCAGTGGTAACAGAAAGGTTTTTTATACAGCGAACATTCAAAATCTGGGCTTGTCCTAATTTTATCTGTACAAGGTTGTCATGGGTTCAGCAGTAGCAGTCATTTTTTCTCCTTCTTAGTGGCTGGTGCGGCATTGTGTTTCTAACTTTCAG
>WYDI02041691.1:0-24870 GCA_009867235.2 Psittacus erithacus
CCCAAGGCTCTGTCCAACCTGGCCTTGAGCACCACCAGGGATGGAGCATTCACAGCTTCCCTGGGCAACCCATTCCAATGCCTCACCACCCTCATAGTAAAAATCTTCTTCCTTAGATCCAACCTGAACTTCCCTTGTTTAAGTTTGAACCCATCACCTCTTGTCCTGTCACTACAGCCCTTAATAAACACCCCCCCCCTTTTAGACACTGGAAGCTGCTCTGAGGCCCCAGCTTTCTCAGCCTGTCTCAATACAGGAGGTGCTCCAGCCCCTGCTCATCCTCATGGCCTCCTCTGGACTTGTCCAAGAGTTCCATGTCCTTTTTATGTTGAGGACACCAGAACTGCACACAATGCTTCAAGTGAGGTCTCACGAGAGCCCT
The DNA here is from genome assembly GCA_009867235.2 of Psittacus erithacus. Taxonomy (NCBI): domain Eukaryota; kingdom Metazoa; phylum Chordata; class Aves; order Psittaciformes; family Psittacidae; genus Psittacus; species Psittacus erithacus. Next base: position 383 of record WYDI02041691.1, read on the forward strand.
GTACCTGCACTCCTCTGCAGCACATCCAGCAGCTCCACTTCTCAAGATCTTTGCTGTTGTACCAAGCTTGCATTTCTCTACACTGTGCCCTTGGGTCAGAGTCATAAATACCTCATTCTGCACAGAATAACGACTCATTGCTGCTGTCTATAGAAACCTACAGCTGCACTATACAAAAACCACCAAAAAGCAAAACGAATCAGTTGTAGACACTTGGTCATAGAGCAAAATTGCTCTTATCACTCAGCCAAGTTGATAAAGCAAAGCCTGAGGCAGGGCAAGACAAGCTCAGGCAGAGCCAACCTCACAAGACTTAACGCAGAGGTCTTGCAACCTCAGTACAAAGCTCATGGCCCGGTACCAGCAATGGCAACGCCAATTACAGTGCTGAGGGATAACAAAGCATCTTGTCTTAGAATCTCAAAGGGGACAAGCTGGACTGAGTTGTCCTCTGGTTTATTTATAGGATTGTATCTCCTGGGTTTGGGTTTTGGGGGTGGTGGTGGCTGTTTTTAACCCAGCACACAGGAAGGAACTATGTGAACAACCCAGCTCAGGTACTTGGAGAAGCTCTTTCAAAGGTGACAGTATAGGGAAAGGGGGGGAAAAAAGGAAGGGAAAGGGGGGGGGAAAAAGGAAGGGAAAGGGGGGGGAAGGAAGGGAAAGGCGGGGGGATGGAAGGGAAAGGGGGAAAACAGAAGAAGGAAAGGGGGAAAGGGAAGGAAAAGGAAACTTAAGGGTTCTGCAGCCGCAGTCCAGGCACTTTGCTTGCTTAAGGGCCCACACTGCCAAGCCTGCCCAGCTGCCTGTAGGGACAGTAGAACCGAGTCCAGCATCACCAAGAGCAATAAAGGACCTCATGGAAGGAGCCCTGAGTGAACCACAGCCTGCCACAGCACAGACCACACGCCAACTGTGGAGATGCTCAGCTCTTTGCCAGCATGGCCAAGACCCCATAGTCTGCTCATGTGGCATCAGGACAAAGCTGCAGTTTGTGACTCCCCCTTGAAAGACATGGGGATGAAGCAGGAAGCTGGATGAGACAGGAGGCTGAAGCTATCCAATACAGGATCCCATAGGAGAAGGAAGAGAAGCACAATACAAAGATAAAAAGGGATTGTGCCATGTTCCTGGGCCTAGAAGAGTCACCAGAGCTGCTGGGTCCAGCTCTTCATCTCCCCTCATCACCTTCAAATGTCATCCCCAGAAAGGCAGCAGCAGAATTCACTTTTGCAGGCACTTGGACTCATCCCATGCCTAATTTGGTTGGGAATCATAGAATGGTTTGAGTTGGAAAGGACCTTAAGATCATTCATTTCTAACCCCCATCAGGGGTAAGGACATCTCGCACTAGACCATGTCAACCAAGGCTCTGTCCAACCTGGCCTTGAACGCTGCCAGGGATGGAGCATTGACAACATCCTTGGGCACCCTGTGCCAACGCTTCACCACCCTCACAGCAAAGAGCTTCTTCCTTATCTCCAACCTGACCTTCCCCTGTTCAGTTTGAACCCATCACCCCTTGTCCTATCACTCCAGTCCCTGATGAAGAGTCCCTCTCCAACATCCTTGTAGCCTCCTTCAGACACTGGAAGCTGCTCTGAGGTCTCCATGCAGCTTCTCTTCTCCAGGCTCAACAGCCCCAATGTTCTCAGCCTGTCTCCATATGGGAGCTGCTCCAGCCCCTGCTCATCCCTTCCTGCATAAAGAAATGGGGATAGCGCCGGGTCCAAGACTGCCCAGGAGGAATGGACATTTAACCCCTTCAGGTCTTCCCTCTCATAGAAGTGGCATTTACAGCACCAAGAATGAACTTCAGGAAGCCAAGATCTGTTTCTGCCTTGGAGGACTACCAAGAATGAAACATGAGGCCCTAATTAAAAGCAATTGTGGTAATCATCATCCCATTCTCTTCTGCTTGGGCAAACTAAGCCTTCAGGAATCAAGGAGTCCAGTTAGAGCTTGAGAAATAGATGGATGAGATTACACAGAACAGCTTTAAAACAAGAAAAAACAAAGCCATATTGCTCATCCAAGTATAGATAAGCTCTAGGAAAGGATTAGAGGCTTCCTTGTCTGTCCTTGGCAGGTAACTAATCTGCCCTGTTTACAAAGGAAAGGGCAGTCTGTATGCAACCCACCAAGCTCGAATCACAGCATTCTTTCGAAAGGCATCAGCTCTCTGCCTCACCATCCCTCCTGCAACACAGGGCAACACCAGGACAAGGGATACAAGGGAACTTCTGGAAGCTACCCCAGGCTGCAGAGAGCTCACATCAAGCTCTTCTCTGGCTCACAACAGGAGAAGGAACTTATGAGCACTCCTGGAGCTGTGAAAGCAGTTATTCAAAGGCTTATTTCTGACTCAAGACAATCACTTATAATTGCAGCTTAATCCAGTCTTGAATAAAGAATATTAATAAAGCAATTTGTTGGAACTCCTCATGCCCCAGCTTGCAGGGGCTCAAGATTAAGGTCTATAGAAGCTGTTCTCAAAGCCTGGGACAACCTCAGCTGAAATGAGCTCTTCCTGATTCTTTATTTCCCTTTTGAATAACACATCTGGCTGAAAACATCACTACTATAGCTAAAAAGAATGCATAGGAAGAACCAGCCTGTGTGCTACCCATTTATTCCCTGTGGGACATCCACAATGGGCAGCCATCCCCCTTCCACAGCTGCATAGAGTAAGTGCCAACTCTCCTTCATCAGGGCATAAAACCCTGATATCCTGGAGTTTCACCCTTGCTTTTGAAGCCTTTCCTCTGCCTGTTATTAAACTGCCCTTCATTTTATCACAGGGATCCCATTTCTCACAGGTCAATGGTTTGCTTTGCTTGGCATCAGCAGTGCTGCATTACAAACACATGGCAGAGGTTAATTCCGGTCCCATTTGAGCTTATTTTACAGCGGCTCGAGCTTGGTTGACTGCTGATGAACGCAGAGTACAACTGTAAACCCAGGGAGCTCCTTGAGCATGGTTTATTTATGCCAAACCACAGATGGGATCTTCTCTCCTGTGTTGGAAAGGGAAATGCCTCTATCCATTGCATTCAGAGACAGAGGGGCTGAAGCACAGCAGCAACAGCCTCAAGTTAAATCTTGCTCGACCCCTTTCTTTTAATACAGACAAAAACATTCCCCTTTGAAGTTCCTGTTCCATTTTTCACCATCTTTTCCCCATTTTACAACATCAGACCTCAAGGGAAGAAGGAATAGGAGGAAAAACCCTCTGGAAACCCTTCACACCTTCTCACATCCCCACAGGGGTTTCCCACCTATCAGACTACAGCTCTTCTGTTTTCTCCTTAATCCAATCACTCACCAGGGAGAAAATGCAGAGCATAAGCAGCAGTTCAGCAGCACATGCTCCCTGCTAAAGGGTTTTCATCACACCCACCTCCCTCTGCACCGATTGAGATGAATCAGCCCTAAGCCCATCTCTCCAACCACCTATAGGTGAGCAAAGGCACCATCATTAAGCAGATGAAAGAGCAACTAAAGCAGCTTTGATATCTGCTCATCCTCAAAGTGGTTGAGTGACCATCCCTGAAGGTGTTTAGAAGACATGGAGATGTGATGCTTAGGGATGTGGTTTAGTGGTGGACTTGGCAGTGTTAGGTTAACGGTTGGATTCTATAAGCTTAAAGTTCTTTTCCAACCTAAAGAACTCTATGATTCAAATAACATGCCAGGACCCTTTTTCCACCCCATGCATGCCATGGGATGCCAACCCCAACTGCTATGGAAAGCAGCTTTGGGAAACAGAAGGTTGATGCAATTTTAAGGATCAAGAGGATCCCCATCATCAAGAAGGACACTCACCCCCAGCTTGACTCATTCCCAGGAGAAAGCATGTGGGAAGGTTTCTGATGAGCATAGCTTGGTCCAAGGACTTTAGACTCATAGAACACTTAGGGTTGGAAAGGACCTTAAGATCATCCAGTTCAGTGCCATTGTGCCAGCTTTATGTTTCCATCTCTTTAGGATGCTGGTACAGAAGCAACAGGCAGGGACAGGGCTCTGTTGAAGCCTCTAACTTCTTATGCAGGAAGAGGTACTGCTTGTACATTCTCAAGCTATAGATTGAGATGGTCCTACCTCCTTCTGCCACATCCCTACAAGCTCATGAAGTTCAGTGAAGTCCCATACATGAGGCTGAATGACCCCATGCAACACAGCAGGTTAGAGGAGAGCAGGCTAAGGTGAGGCGAAGTTGCTGCCTTCAGGTATTCAATGGAGGAAGTAGCTATAGAGGCACCACAGCCCAAAGGCACACAGAGAGAAGACAAGCAGCTGGTTACAAGATGCATCAAGGGGAATTCCAATCATATAAGCAAGGAAGAAGAAAAGTTTTCCAGAGCAGTAATGAATTGCCACAAGAAGGACCTTGAGATCTGGGGAAGGAATCTCCCTCCATGGAGATACTGAAATTTGGCTGGAGAATCATAGAATCATAGAATAGTTAGGGTTGGAAAGGACCATCCAGTTCCAACCCTGTTGCCATGTGCAGGGACACTCCACACTAAATCATGTCACCCAAGGCTTTGTCCAACCTGGGCTCGAACACCATCAGGGATGGAGAATTCACAACTTCCTTGGACAACCCATTCCAGTGCCTCACCACCCTCACAGTAAAGGACTTTCTCCTTATATCCAGTCTAAACTTCCCTTGTTTAAGTTTGAACCCATAACCCCTTGTCCTATCACTACAGAGAAGGCCATGAGCAACCAAAGTTAGCCCTTCTTTGAGCAGGAGGTTGCCCTCAAACCCTCCATAGACTTTCCCAACCTCAATATTGCTTGGAAAAGACTCACCATGGGCAGCAGATGCCAAAGCAAGACAAGGGGAACTTCTCACCACCTCCTACCACCCAGAGGTGCCATCACATAGCACAGGATGGCCCCAGCACATAGGCAGGGAGACAAACCCCATCTCCCAGAAGGCTCTTTTAAAGCATCATTGTGTAATTAGAGCAGCCCTAAGCCCATTCCAGCATGAGCAGTCAGCTCTGTTTCTGGTAAATTCATCTTGAGGTCTCCTCCCAACCAATATGAACAAAAGGCGTTTACGAAAAGCACATTAGTAACCCAAAGAGTTCCAGGGGAAGGTCCCACTTCTGGTTTTGCCTGAAACCAGGTCTTCCCTTTTTTGGACTGTTTTAAATAGAGAAGAGAAGGAAGCAATTGCAAAGAGAAAAAAAAAGCTCAATTTTTGACTGATTTCACCAGTCAAATACTGGCAGAAATGGTGGTATCTTGACTTTGGGCTACCAAGTGCCTTAAGCATCAAAGCAGAGGCTTTTCTATGCCTATAGAAGGCACTTGTTTAAGAGAAGCCAAGCTGAAAACAGCTCTGGAAGAGCCAAGGCACACAGAGTTCATCAGAATCAGAGTGGTTTGGGTTGGAAAGGACCTGAAGATCATCCAGTTCCAACCCCTGCCACGGGCAGGGACACCTCACACTAGATCATGTCACCCAAGGCTCTGTCCAACCTGGCCTTGAACACTGCCAGGGATGGGGCAGCCACAGCTTCTCTGGGCACCCTGTACCAGCGCCTCAGCACCCTCACAGGGAAGAGCTTCTTCCTTATTTCCAACCTGAACTTCCCCTGTTTCAGTTTGACCCCATCATCCCTTGCCCTATCGCTCCACTCCCTGATGAAGAGTCCCTATCCAGCATCCTTGTAGCCCCCTTCAGATACTATCAGCATTGCCTGGAGTCACTGAATAACCCCAAACTGTTGGGCTGGGAGAGGTATTCTACCCCCAGAGGTGTCTGATGGGAGGGGTGATGCTGTTCTTCAGGGTCTTGAGCAGTGCAAAACCCCTGTCAGACGAGGCATCAGGCTACTGCTGCTTTGCGCCACTGCGACATCAAGGATGAGCAGCTCAACTTCTCCAACCTGTATCTCACTCGCTTATGGCAAAGGGCCAGGACACTCCCTACACTTATCAGCCTCTCTCTAAAGCTTAGTTGTTCCAAGCACATCATGTTACTCACCCCAGTGTGAGCTCTTTGATACCTGGCACACACACAAACTCTCCACCTTGTTTTACTTCATACCTCCCATGCATTTAGGCTTCCAATCTTGATGCCATTGAGCTCTCTGACAGAAGTGATCAAGCCCCACAGGGAAATATAAGCCAGAGTGACACCCTTCTGGGGAAAAGACGCTTCATTTAAGCTTCTAATGAACAGCCAACTATTACTGTTCTGCTGATGCTGGCAGATCTCTGCAGTCCTGACATCCAGAGCATCCAAGCGTGGCCAAGCAGCCCTACAGTACTGCAAAGAGCCCACCTGCCAGCCTGGACCTCCTTGTTTGCTGCAGGACAAGAGGCAAACACAAGTTTCTTTAGCTGAGTTCTCATTGGAGTTGAACCACCTCAAGTACTTTCCAAACATGGCCTTTTGGAGGGCAGCAGGATGCGCTGACACAGACAAGGCAGATGTGGAGGAAAGCACAGCGATGTATAGCATCATAAAACAGTTAGTGCTGGAAAGGGCCTTCAGATCATCCAGTTTCAAACTCCTGCCACAGGCAGGGACACCTTCCACTAGAGCAGGTTGCTCCAAGCCCCATCCAGCCTGGCTTTGAACACTGCCAGGGATAGGGCAGCCACAGCTTCTCTGGGCACCCTGTGCCAGCACCCCAGCACCCTCACAGTAAAGAGCTTCTTCCTTATTTCCAACCTGAACTTCCCCTGTTTCAGTCTGACCCCATCACCCCTTGTCCTATCACTCCAGTCCCTGATGAAGGGTCCCTCTCAATGCTCTCAGCCTGTCTCCATACAGGAGGTGCTCCAGCCCCTGATCATCCTCACGGCCTCCTCTGGACTTGCTCCAACAGCTCCATATCCTCCTTATGCCAAGGACACCAGAAAGCATAAAGTGCTGCCTGCACTCCCTTTGTGGATTCAGTGCCCCATCAACAACAGGGCGAGGGGGAACAGGGCTATGCAGTATGGCAATTACTCAGCTTTTCCACCCCATTAACTCAGCAGAGAATCACAGCACTGATGGGAACCTGCTGGAGGAGAGGCCAAGGACCAAGTTACTCATTTTCCTTTCCTATGGTTCAATAGAAACACCTACAGTGCTCATCCAATTGCATCCGACTCCTTTTTCCTACTACTAGAAAAGAGGAGCACTGTTTCATTAGGGGCTTGGCTATGATTCCTCCCTTATTTGGGATGCAACAAACCTCCTACCACAGTTTGTAGCAAATATTCAATTAAAGCTATTTTTGAAAGCCAGAAAGCATTTAAATGGCCTGGGCAGAAAAGCATCTCCATCCACTGGGACCACAATGGTTACCTCTGTTACATCCAACATAGGTCAAGGCATCCCTGGCAGCTCCTGCCTGTTGCTTGTGCAGCTGGTAACTAGTCTACCTTTGACAGAAACAAACCTTGCCACAGTTCAGACTGATTTAAATCCCTGGTTTAGGAGTCTGTCGCCAGCATGAACTCTTGGGGCTTAGAGAGACAGTCATAGAATCATGTTAAGTCCAGTTAGAGTGTCACAAGCTGTCACCTCTCAGCCAAGCAGAAGAACACACCCCAGTGCAGATGCAAGAACAGCATTGGCTTCACCCCTGCATTACCCCTTGTGTTTGTCACTCTGCTGTCATGCAGCTGTTCAATTCTGGTGGCTCAGTTCTGTGTATGGGCCCTTAGGGACAAAGCACAACTGGGGTTTGAGATCTGCAAGCAAGCTCTTTGCTTGAGGACAAAGGATTTCCTATCAAGCCTAATTCCCTGCAGACAGCCAAGCACACACAGACCCCATTAGAGAGGCTGGCTTGGATCTCTGCCCATCAGCTCAGAGCAGAACCACATCTTGGCTGAGCTGTGCAAAGCCTCCACTCACTGATACGCAGGGAAAGCAACACTTCCAGCTTTAATGAAATGCATTTCCTGGACCTGACTTCCAATCAAAACAGCAGGAGTTGAAACACAAGAACAAGAGGCTGTAAATGAGCGCATGGGAAGCACCAAGAGGTCTGGATTAGAGTGACCTGAGCATCAGCCCTGAGATGCCAAAGAAGGCTGTGCTGCCAACACAACAGCTTGCTTAACCTGGGATTCACTGGCATGCAGGCTCACTGCTGCCAGGTACATGCTGATATCCCTTATTGCCTTCCCCTTGAAAAGCAGCAATTAGGCAGCAAGAACCAGTAGCTTGTTTATCAGACCCTGCCTGCTCCATGCTCATGGGGAGGATGCAGCCTGATGACAAAGCTCTCATCTCCAGCACATTGGTACCACCCCCCAAGCACATCCCATCAGAGCCTGGTCCAGCCCCATAACCAGCACCATCTTTTCCTCATTGTGGAAGGACAATTTAGTTTCTGCTATGGATACAATGAGCTGAGCCACAGCATCCTGAAGCAAGTAGGGGAAAGTATAGCCCCCAATGCAATATCCTCTCCCAGACCAAGTCTGAACTACAAAGAGATGGTTAAAGTGCACTTTGCTTGTGCCAAGGTGAATTTCATCCCTCCAGTGTGAAACCTGCTTCTTAATCCAGCATCTTCCCTTCCCCTCTTCCTCCTCCTCCCATGACATTCACTCCCTCCCACAGCATTTTTCCCTTTTAATTCTGCTTGTGCAATAGCACCATTTTCTCCTGGAGGAGAAAAGGCACAAACCACCCTCACACGTAAAACCCTTTATCCCTTCCTCCCATTGCATCTGTGACCCAAGCCCAGGTCTTGTACTTGGTGCTGTCATTGCCTGTGTTTCCCCATTGAACTGATTCAGAGAGCCTGAAAAGGGCAGCACAGCTCCACTACATCAAGGAGATAGGATTAGATCTAATCTTGTTTATCAGCACAATTAAGGCTCTCATTCAATCTTCTTCCCATACTCTGGAGGAGGGAAAGAAAAGATCCAAAGCATCTGGCAACTCTGAAGAGGGATTAAAAGTTCACATCAAAGTCACTGCAGGCAGGATGAGTGTCACAATGCAGCAGTACCTGGTTCAACCAGAAACCTGGTGTTTGCTGTTATACCCAAAGAAAGGCACAAAATACCCTTATCAAAGTCCTTCATTAAGCAAACCCCAGCCCCACTGCCTGCAGTGACTGCACAGAACAGACAAAACCAGCTTTCCAATAGCACCAAAGGAGCACGAGCTAACAGGAAGGGCATCATCTCAGAATTCAAAGTCCTCACTGGTCATGTCGATCGCCCAGGCAAACTTTTCCCTCTGTGTCTTGTTGTAGATCTTCTCAATGGGCACACCAAACTTCTTACACCTATACAGACCACAAAACATGGAATCATAGCCTGGTTTGGGTTGGAAAGGACCTTATGATCATCCTAGGCAGGGACACCTCACACTAGACCATGTCGCCCTGTCCAGTCTGGCCTTGAACACTGTCAGGGATGGAGCATTCATCACTTCTCTGGGCACCCTGTGCCAGCGCCTCAGCACCCTCACAGTAAAGAGCTTCTTCCTTATATCCAACCTGAACTTCCCCTGTTTCAGTTTGAACCCAAACGCATCAGTTGGAATGTGCTACCCCCATCCCACCCTGCTCCCACCACAGTGGTCCTCAGCTCAGGGTGCAGCATCTTTCACCCAAACTCCTTTAGCCCCAAGCTCCTCAAGGAATTAGCTCTGGGTCACTGCCAATGAAGAAATGCAAAGTGACCTCTTCTTGCCCTAAACCCAGAAAGAACATCCTGCAAACAGTTATTTGCAGCAAGGGAAGCCTTAGCTTTGGAATGCCTCATCCCTGGCAGTGTTCAAGGCCAGGCTGGACACAGGCTTGGGTGACATGGTCTAGTGTGAGGTGTCCCTGCCCACGGCAGGGGTTGGAACTGGATGATCATAAGGTCTTTTCCAACCCAAATCATTCCACAATTCTATCTGCACATCCCTGAAGGAACATTTACCCCATGGGATGCCCAACGCTTACCAAGCTATGCTAATCCTGGGGTCCAGGTAATTCAGCTTGGATGTGCCCAGAGCTATCTGCTTGTTCTCCTCTTTATCTGTGGCCTGGACGTTCAACTTGGAGAGCTGCTCTTCCAGCTGCTTCAACTTCTTCTTCTTCTTCTCCACATTGCTGAGGGCAAAGGAAGAACATCACAGACAGTGTGGTAAAGGAGAAAAGAAACAGAAGTGAAATACAGAGCTCTCCTGGTCTGGTGCTGTGTGAACACATGATGGGAAGCCAACGAGCTTCAGTTTAGTCCCTACACTGACATTATGTCCTATAAGGCCCAAACCTAGAAATACTCCAGAATGGCAGTTAAAGATGCCATTCAACACTAAGCTATTTCTCAAGTACTTTGACCTGATAAGACACTTGAATAAAGGTTATCACAATCAAGGCTAGGCAAGCACAAAGCCCAGCATGCAAAGACCACCTCCCTCAAATCCAGGCTCCATGAGCAACAGTTGCCTCTGATAACCTGTTCTGCATCTAACACAGGGAAACAAGAAACCCCAACAGCAGAAGTTAATGGACAAGCCTTGTTTCTCCCCTCCAGCCTCCTCCTGTCTTTAGAAATTATGTCATAGTTGGGTTTAGGATGGTGGGGAGCAAATCTGGACAGACCCCATGCAGCAACCCAAAGAAGTGGTGAATGCTCCATCCCTGGCAGTGTTCAAAGCCATTTGGACAGAGCCTTGGGTGACATGGTCTAGCGTGAGGTGTCCCTGCTCATGGCATGGGGTTGGAATTGAATGATCTTCAGGTCTTTTCCAACCCAAACCATTCTATCATTCCATGATTCTATGACTACTGCAGAGATCAGGCTACAATCCACCACTCAAGCATCCCTCAAGAAAACATGCATCAAGGCCAGTCTGCATATCCCTAGCTCCAATCTCATGCACCATGGTATTTGTAGGATAACTCCAAGCTACTAGCTTGGGTTGAAGTCACAGTATTCAGTGAGGTTGCCCTATAACAAAGGAATTATCCTTGAAGAAGCTCTTTACAATCCTACTGTTGCAAGGAACCATCCACAAGACCTTGACCCATCTACCAAGCTGCCATGGGGCAAGAGGTACCCAATACAAGTATTTCTGTTATCATGAGCTGCACATTGGGTACATGACCACATCATCCCCATTGGAACTGAGGTCCCTCTGCACAAGAGGGTTGTAAGGAAGAGTCACTCACGCTTTTGCTTTGGCATCTTTTGTGTCATTGAACTCATCTTCAGCTTTCCTCAGCTCTTCTTGGGCTTCCTCCACTTGTTGTTTCTTGGCATCGATCTGGGCAGGTAAGCACAAAGTCAGCCCATGGTCTTCTCCCTCTCTTCTCCTTTCATGTGGCACATAACCCCTCACTTACAAGCCCTACTCTACCCTCAACAACTCACTCCTGCAGCGCTTGCTGGAACTCAAGCATCTCCTAGCATCTTGCTAAACAGGGATAGGACAAGGGGTGATGGGTTTAAACTGAAACAGGGCAAGCTCAGGTTGGATGTAAAGCAGAAGCTCCTCCCTGTGAGGGTGTTGCGGCACTGGCACAGGGTGCCCAGAGAAGCTGTGGCTGCCCCATCCCTGGCAGTGTTCAAGGCCAGGCTGGACAGTGCTTGGAGCAAGCTGCTCTAGTGGAAGATGTCCCTGCCCATGGCAAGGGGCTGGGACTGGATGAACATTAAGGCCCTTTCCAACCCAAACTATTCCATGATCCTATAAAAAAACCCACCCAAACCCTGTGCCAAGTTGCTTCATCCAGCACTTGAGCTTATCCCACCTCTCTCTACCCCTGGGTTGCTGATGTCTCTGCACTGATTAGAAAGGCCTCTATTCCTGGTTCATTCTCTATCATGCTTGATCAATGTGGTCTCTTTAGGCATCAGGTTATTCTCTCTCCCTCTCTCCATCCCCTGCCTCCTCTAACCCTCAAAAAAGAACACATCAGAGGTAAGATCATGTCTGGGGCTCTTGTTTTGTCTGTCTCACCTTGGCCTGGAGGACTTGCATTGATTTCTCATGGGTTTTTGGTGTAGACCTCTGATGGTTGCACAGGATGGCCACCGCTCGGTTAGCTCGATTATAGGCCAGGAGCTTTGCTGCAATGCTGTCTTCAGCTGGAAAGAAACAGAAGCATCACTGTGTCTCTGGGATATAGCTGGGGAAGGCAGGGAACAAACCAAACAGCAAGTTGTTTGCCTTTCCCAGAGGAGAACAATACTGGCTGTGGAAACCGATGAAGGACACGTGAGCATCACTGAGTGATGCATGAGTGATGAAGCACAGTACCCAAAGCAGGCAAAGATAATATCATCAACCAGGAACACAAGGAAAGGGGGAAGGATCATGACTATCATGATCCTTCAGGACTCCCATCATGACTATCAGTCAGAGAAAATAGTTATTTCTCACTTAGCACAGTTCCTAACCTTCTGTATGCTCCCTTAAGTTATGTGGTACATAACTTACAATGCACCCTACAACGCGGTGCATCACCTACCAAGGAGAGGATCTAGGGACCCAAAGGGATGGACAGACATGGCTGAGCCCGCTGGTCACACAAAGCAGCTGGTGATACCACACACACTGTTAATAACTCACAGTTAGTGAGGGCCTTGAGCTGCTCCTGCAGGGTGATGGAGGCGTTGTAGGTCCTGAACACTTTGGCAGTCAAACCATCCATCAGACTCTGGAGGTGTCTGTTCAGGATGGATGTCTGGAGGGAGGAAAACAGGACAGAACATGATGGAAAGCACGGAAGAGAACAAGCAGAAGTCATGACAATTAAAACCTTCAGACCCCTTCAGACACCGGAAGCTGCTCTGAGGTCTCCACGCAGCTTCTCTTCTCCAGGCTCAACAGCCCCAATGTTCTCAGTCTGGCTCCATATGGGAGGTGCTCCAGCCCCTGATCATCCTCATGGCCTCCTCTGGACTTGCTCCAACAGCTCCATGCCCTTCTTATGTTGAGGACACCAGAACTGCACCCAGTGCTGCAAATGGGGTCTCACCAGAGTAGAGAGTCAACAATTTCTGCTGATCCATGTCCAAAAGGACACATCTTGCATGCAGCATCACATCTGACATGTATCATATCTGATCTCTGCTCTATGGAGCACATGGGGGAGCACTGGGACTGGAAACAGGAGATGCTAAGAAGTTATCTGTGGTTTGGACTGTACCTTACTCATACCTAGAAAGCCTGTCCCACATAAATGCTACATAACCAGACAAGCGCCGGCCCTTCACTGGCAAGTGGCTTTGTAGGTGATGCAGGCAGAGCGAGGGGTAGCAGCATCCTATTTCCCATACTGAGGATGAGGAAGGAGGCGGGTTTTGGAGGGGAGCAGCTTAGGCAGGAAGGCTGCAGCACCTCTCCTCAGCATCCTTATGCTCCTGCAGCCTCACACTCCTGCTGAGTCCCAGCAAGGTGTAAAAGCATACAACAGCTGAGGTCTGCCACCTCCAGCAATGGCCCGAGCAACATATGTGTGGGCAAGTGTTTCCAGGCTAAAACAGAGCCCGAGCAGATGAGTTAGGGGAGGGAAGGAGCAGAAAGCCACCTCCTTAGCAGGGACACAAGTAACTCGTGGGTGCAGGAAGCAGCCAAGCTGGCATTCAGAGAAGCAGAGATGCTTCCAGTGCAGAAACAGGACGGAGAAAGATATCACAGCATCCCAACAGCTTGCTCCAACAGTTACAGTGATGCCTCTGGAGGGGACATAGTTAAAACCTGGGTAAGGGGTGACAAAGACACAACACCACAGCCTGGAAGCCTGCAGGCTGGATAAGGGTGTCATGGGTTTGTTTCTACTCCCTCTGGCCCATCAGTGCTGCTTTAAAAGCTTCGATGAGTCAACTCACATTGAGCCTGTCAAAGAGTTCATCTGCAGGGCGCTTGTTCTTCATAAACAGCTTCAGGTTCTTGAACACCTAAAAGAAGAGGAAGGGATGGGCCTGGTCAGGGATAAGAGCAAACTACTCCCAGACATCTCCCTCATCTCCATCAGTGTCCTCATCCAGAGAGTCCCGATTCAGACTCTTAATACACATCCTACCACACCCCAACCTTCCCAACTTCAAGGACCCCCAACGCCACTGGTTTCACAGGCTGTTTTCCCCCCATCTCTGCTATCCTTAGCACTCTAGTTTCCCCATAAACACCATTAAAGTCATCTATCCCATGGACAAAGCAAAAGAGTAAGACATCAACAAGGACAGTTCAAGTCCTAATGCCTACCAATCAACTGAGGATGCTCCAGCAGGAGACAGGACTTCTCTGATGGTTTATGGGCTAGAAACCTTCAGCACCTTGAAAGCCCTACCCCAGTGTTTGTCCAGGACAGGGTTAACAAGTGTGCGTCCTCACCTTCAGGACAGGGTTAGTAACTGTGTGGCATCATCTAGCCCTGTTGCATCTCATGCACATGCTGCCACCATGGTGTTAAAAGCCAGGAGGCATCTTCACAACAGGTTTCAATGCAGATTTGGGCTGACAACCACTGAACGAGCTGAGCCACCCATCTAACACTGCACTAAGTTGTGATGTTGGTCACTGCCTCCACTTCTGCCCCACTCACCAGCTTCTCCACAGACACTTTGTTGTAGTAACGGATGGAGTCTTTCCCAAGGAAGTCAAATTCCACCACGTGCTTCTGCCCATCCAGCTCAGGGTGCAGCCTGATGTGCTCCACACGCAGGGAGCAGCAGCCAACCGTGTCTGCGGTCTCACCTTCCTCCTTCTCATTGCCAGCTCGCAGGGCCAACTGGAAGGAGATCGCAAGTTTTCCATCCCAACCCACCCCAATTCCCCCTTCTGAGGTTGTCTGGGGCTGGAGAAGAGAAGCTGCGTGGAGACCTCAGAGCAGCTTCCACTATCTGAAGGGGGCTACAAGGATGCTGGAGAGGGACTCTTCATCAGGGACCGTAGCAATGGGGACCTGGAAGCCAGGTGTGACCACATATACCTTATCAATGAAGTAGAGGGCCACTGCTCTTTGCCGCTCCTTCATCTCCTTGGACTTCCAGTCGATCTGGTACTGAGCACGGATCTTGTGGACAACATCCTTTAAGCGCCGAGCTACCTCGTACTTCTGCCAGTCCTTCTGCCCCTGGAAACATGGGCAGAGACTTCTTCACCAGTGTCCCATCTTCCTTCCACCCCAACCAGTCAAACCCTGTTCTGGAAGCACCTCCAGCACCTAAATACTGCGCAAACCCCATTGTGTTCTTAAGACCCATGAAGTGATAAAATAAGAGCAGAAAGCTCTCATTGGGTTCCTGCGCCCTCTGCTGACCGGTTGGGTTTGGGATCCTGGACAAGCCTAAGCTGCTCATAGTCTGGAGGTGTCCTCCATCAGCCAGTACAGAGCCAAGTGGTCAAGCACTGCATGGCCGTGACCATTGCTGCTTGGGTATCAACATGGACTGATACAATGCACTTCAGTTGTGCTCAACTACCATGCAGTGTCCTTACTTGCTTTGAGGATTGGAAATAGCTTTAAATCCTCTCTCCCTCCCTAAAAAGCATTCACTCCCTTCCATGGCACTACAGAGTGATCCCACCTCTCCTACCATCCATTTACTGGCATAGATGAATTCAACCCCATATACTCTGGTCCACATGGACCCTTCTCAGCCCCTGCGAGGCTGTCAACAGCCTTCCCTGGACACACAAGCAGCATGGCAAAGGAACGGCTCTGCCACTAGCAATCCATCCCATTGAACAGGATTGATGCTAACCAGTCATCTCTGCCCTTTCCCCCATCACCCAATGGCACACCGGTTTAGCTTAGCCCAGCCCTTTTGGAGGTTGACCTGGCAGCCACATCTCTGCTTTCCCCTGATCTTTCCACCCAACTAAAAGCCAGTGGTCCAAAAGGCACCAGCTCTGCCTGAACAGCAGCATCCCTCTGACCTTCAGCTTGGAGCTGGGGTTCAGCATGATGTACTTCAATGTGTGCTGGATGTTCTCTGTCCATGAGGCCAGCCAGGTAACAGTGTTATCAAAACGCACCTCCTTCCACTTGTGTCCTTGTGGTGGCTCAGGGATCTTGGAGTCCCTATGGGCACAGCAGGGTTACAGCCCTCAGACCATGAAGAAAGAGGTCATCAGTTCAACTCTTTCTTCACAGTCAGCCAAGGATGATCAACACATTGTAGTACTGCTTACAGCAAACATACAGCCCAACCAGAACTGCTTCACAACACGAACTGGTTGATCTTGAGGTCCCTTCCAATCCAAACCATTCTATGATCAGGTCTTTATCATTTGGATGCTGAGGAAAACAGGAGAACTTGCTGGGCTGGTGGAGAGGTGTTTTAAATCAAGGCCACAATGCCTTCATATGGATGGTTTAAGACCAATGCAACTCAAGTAACTCAGAGGGCAAACCCTATTAACTCAATCACTGCTTTTCCTCCCTCCAGTGAGTATCGTGATGCTTCCAGCCAGCAAAAAGGACCCTTATTTAAGAGGAATGGAATTCCTAGTGTGCTTTGTTTGGAAGAGGAGCACAGAAGGAATACGCAGTTGTCCCTTCTTCAGAGAGCACCAGCGGGTACCAGTGAGATGGGAGCTGTTGCTCAGCTTCCTGCCCACTCTACGCTGATAAAGAAACCAAAAGTCAGACCTCACTGCAAAGCAGACCTGTGGAGGCGATAAAAGAGCAATATACAGCAATACAGAGAAGCGAGTTCAAACCTCAGGGTGTGCAAAGGAGTGATTGTAGGAGATAGCAAAGCCCCACAGAAGCCGCAGGTAGATGAGTGGTGCTCACCCCAGTCCCAAAAGCAGCCTCACAGCTCTTCCCATAGCAACTCACTTGCTGCAGTTGATGATAACATCTTCTGGCATGATCCTCTTCTTCAACATGCCCATCTTGGGGTGGTCACCACGGCCACGGAAGAGCCCCGGTGGCTCTGTTTTGAAGTTGCCTATCTTCTCCCTGTGCCCATCAAGGATGCAGTACCCATATTCCTCCTGGATCTTGTTTGCCTCTTCCTTCAGTTTCTGGAAAGAGCATCATGCCACAATCATCCCATGGGATGATGCCAAAATCCTGTAACTTGTGACTACTTATCAGCATCCCTAGAGATACTCAAAGGCACAGAGCTCAAAGGGTTAGAGGAAACATGGGTCCAAATCCAATCCCCAAACATGGTTTATCTCCACCTACTTCGCAAACCCTCACAATGATGCCTTCCCAGTGCAATATGCTGATGGAACACGCCTATGTGCCACCACCCTCTTAGCAAGGGCCACCATCTCTAGACCAAGCAGGACCACAAACCACGGTCTAAGGATGACTGGTACCCTGCAAAACTATGGAACATGCAGAATCTACAGATACAACTTAAAAAGGAGGGTGATGGTCATGGAAATAGAGAGAGTCCAAAAGGCAAAAAGGACAGGGCATAACACGAAGAAAGGAGAGAAGCAGAGCCAAAATACCCCAAACTGGTCCCAGACTGTATCAGCCAGTCCCAGATGCCATAGGAAACAGTCCTCACCTGCTTCTCCTCTTTGGGGAGTGCTTTCCGGGCCTCATTTTTGTCCACAAAGTACCTATGGATCTCTCTGAAGTCGCACTTGTCCAGGTCCTTGATTATCTTCTGCTCCGCTGAGGTCATCTCCTGAGCAAGAGATGGGAGGGGATGGGTAAAGCCAGGAGGCAAAACAGACTCCACACAGAGCTGCTGCCTGCGAGCCTCCTTCACAGACAAGGAAGAAGACCTACATGGAATGGTTTGGGTTGGAAAGGGCCTTCAGAGCATCCAGTTCCAAACTCCTGCCATGGGCAGGGACACCTTCCACTAGAGCAGCTTGCTCCAAGCCCCATCCAGCCTAGCCTTGAACACTACCAGGGATGGGGCAGTCACAGCTTCTCTGGGCAGCCTGTGCCAGTGCTTCAGCACCCTCACAGTAAAGAGCTTCTGCCTTGTATCCAACCTGAACTTCCCCTGTTTCAGTTTGAACCCATCACCCCTTCTTCTATCACTCCAGTCCCTGATGCAGAGTCCCTCTCCAGCATCCCTGTAGCCCCCTTCAGACACTGGAAGCTGCTCTGAGGTCTCCATGCAGTTTCTCTTCCCCAGGCTCAACAGCCCCAATGCTCTCAGCCTATCTTCACACAGGAGCTGCTCCAGCCCCTGCTCATCCTCATGGCCTCCTCTGGACTTGCTCCAACAGCTCCATGTCCTTCTTATGTGAAGGACACCAGAACTGCACCCAGTGCTGCAAGTGGGGTCTCATGAGAGCAGAGCAGAGGGGCAGGATTACCTCCTTTGACCTGCTTTTGATACAGCCCAGGACACGGGTTATCTCTGGGCTGTTAGAACATGCCAGCTCCTCAGGCAAACCAGCAGGAAGCAGCTATCCCATCTACCCCACCACATCCACCCAGGGACACACAGAGCTGCCATGGCAGGAGGGCAGGCTGCATGTGGACACTTGAGCTTGCACCCAGAGCAGCAGAACACAGCCAAGCCTGGGTGGAGCATCCTCTAACCTCTGCTGTGGAAACAGGCAGTCTCTAAGCATGACAGCAAGCAGCACCAAAGGTACCTAGGGACATAAACTGGCCCTAGTAGGGTCTTGCTTTTATTTGGGGTCTGAGCTGTGGGACTATGAGGTTAATCCTTTAGAGGAACACATACTCCGAACCATTTGTGATGCTGCCTGCAAGCCCCAGCACCCACTTTCCCACATAGCATCACTAAATCTCAGAGGGAACACAATGTGAAGCCCTCCAGGATGCTGCAGGCAACACAAGCCCTGGTCCAAACCCGTAAGGAAACAACCACATCATTTAGAATCTTTCCATTATAAGCCACAAAACTCATCCCCTCCATCCCACACTGTATCCTAGGATCTATCTGGGACAACAGGTTTAATGTTGAGTGTTTAATGCAGAGGATGGACATTAAAGGAAGGACAGTACCTTCCTCCAGTCATTGAAGAAGTTGTTCTGGAAGACCTCTTTGGTTGTATATTCATGATCAAGCATTTTGGCATAGAACGTGGCAATTTCCTCTGTGGCCAGGCTCAGCTTCAGGGGTTTGCCTAGGAAAAGAGAGGACCTTTAGCATCAGTTATGGGGACAGCTTGACCCCACAGCTCCAAGCAATTGGTTGATGAACTCTCATGCTCAACAGTGCCAAAACAGGGATAAGAGGGGTGAGATAATAGAGATATAAATAGACAATATATAATAGATATTAATAATAATATACAATATATACACATATATACAATACATAATTAATATAATAAGATAATAACATACTATATAATAGAGAATAAAATGAGATAACAGAGATAATAAGGGGTGAGAACAGACACTGGCAGGACTTCAGCCTCGCCTGTGGATCGACACCCAGAGCACTTGCACAGAAGGATGCTGCTGCAGCCCATCTGCAAACACACACTTCATCTTCTCCACAACAGTGAGAATCATAGAATAGAATCATAGAATGATTTGGGTTGGAAGGGACCTTAAAACTCATCCAGTTCCAACCCCTGCCACAGGCAGGGACACCTTCCACTAGAGCAGCTTGCTCCAAGCCCCTGTGTCCAACCTGGCCTTGAGCACTGCCAGGGATGGGGCAGCCCACTTGAACCCCTGCAGAGCTCCAGGGAGTGGTTCCATCCTCTCCTGCACCAGACACTGTGGGGTTTGGGGTTCCTGACTTCCACCTGAACTGCAGTGCACACTGGATACAGCCTTATAGGAGCCTCACAACAACCTACATACACCAGCCCAGCCGTGGTGCCTTCCTGCTTTGGGTTGTTGCCTGCTCACAACCAGCCTTTTCCATCCGGGAACAGTGACACCTTTCAGCAGATGACCCATCACCACCCACGATCCCAGGCCAAAGGCACCAGCCTGGATGCACACAACACACAGATGGGTCTCCAACAGCTCAGAGGCACAGATAAGGTCCAAACCCTACGCAGGACCACTCAGAGCTGCCACGGCTCCTCTTCATAGAGCCGAGCCTCTGACAACCACATCGATGTCCCAGCAGTGCCCTCTGGTGACAGCGTTACCAGACACTTAATTTTCCCAAATTGGCCTTTTTCCTTCTTTTTCTACTCTACAAAGTCCACAAGGGACAGGAAGCCCATTGAAGGGGCTTAGGAAGACAAAGACCACATGGAACTGGGGTTCCCTCTCATCTCTGGCATCCCTTGGTCAAGTCCCAAAGTCCTTTAGTCCTTTATGTGTTTTCCCCCCCTTGATTTGTTAGAAAACAGTTGAGGGATGAAGCTGAGAGAGGGAAGGAGAAAACCCACCAGGAAACCAAGGAGGACACAGACCTGCACCTGTCCTGTTGATCTCAGCCCCTCAGCAATGCACTAAGGTGCTGCAATGTGATGCATGGGGACATCAGGAACCATGACCAGGAGCATGGAGCAGCCCAGCCAAACCCTGCAGCATCTTGGTGGGCAAGTGATGCATCATCAGTCACTGAGGCCATGGGACAGGCAAACTGCATCTCAAAAGCTAAATCCCATTTTCCTGGCTTGTAGGGAAACCACCATGAGCTGACTTAAAGCTAAAACCCAAAAGGCATCTTAATGAGGAAATAAATGTGGTCTGAATGAAATAAATATATTCACAGCAGGTACATAAGGATTTCAAACAATAGCATCAAGACGCATTGCTTCCCTTTGAGCAACCTGGGGTCCAGCCCTGCCATTGCATGTCCTGCAGCAGGGAGAGGCTGTGAACAGAGGTGCAAGTCCCAGATCCACACATGGTTGCACTATAGCACCTTAAACCCAGCTCAAACAGCTGCATAGGAGCCCTCACCCTGCTTGGGGTGCTCTGCATGGGATGGGATGCGTGAAGCACCCTGCAGCCATCAGGGTTCATGAGCTCTCCAGTAACCCCATAACTCCTACTATGTACAGTCCCCTCCAGCTTTAACCCAAGGTTCTGGCTTTAAAGGGCCTAAATATCCAATTGGATAATAGTGTGCAGTCTGCAATACTTTCCCCCTTATACATGAGAAGACAGCGGCTCTTTGGCCAGGCACAGGACAGCTCCACATGCCCAGGTCCCATCAGAAGGTGGACATACCATTATAATAGAACTGCACATCTTCAGGCAGCGGCTCATAGAGGGGGGCGAAGTAGGGTCCTCGGTGCTCCAGCTGGATCCATTTTATCCCATCTTCTTTCTTCTCCTCTTCCCACCTGGGACAAGTGCACAGGGACCCATGAGAGCATCCCAACCACGGGGTCTGGAATCTTCTCCCAAGAGAAGATGCTCTGAGCAGCATCAGTTGCCATAAAACCCAGGTAAAATGCTGTTGTCTCTGCTCCTGCCTCAGTTTCCCCATTCTTTCAAGACTGCAATAGAGCCCAGGGGAAGGTGTCCTGAAGGAGGAGACACACTTGGTGTGGTGACATAAATGGATATATAAGGAGAATGAACAGATGGATCAGTCAACCAAATACCTGGGCACAGGCAGACACCCCATTGCTGAGCCACAAAGGCTGCTCAGTTTGCATAGAAGGGGCTGCAAGCACTAAAATGCACCTTTTCTTCCCTCCCCAACCCTCACCACCTCCTTTTCTTATTAAAGAGCATCCCAAACCCAGGTAAAAACAAGGTGCAGAGGTTCATATGCATAAGACAGAGATGGGCCACACACAAATTTAACATTATACCCATAATCTTAATGCAAGTAAGATGCTCATGTATCTCTCCCATCCAGAACAAGCAGGATTTTAATGTCATTGCAAACATAAGCAGTGAGATTAAGCTTTAAAAGGCATTTAAAATAACATATAGTATATACATGTGACATATACATATGTACTATAGAAAGTATATAACACCCACCCTGAAGATTAGAATAGCATTAAAAGAGATACCCAGAGGAATAAGCCCACTGTTAAAGCGCTGCCGACAGGAGAGCATGGGATCCGCGTCCTGCGGCTCCGCACCGGCCCTTTAACCCCAGCATCCCTGGGAAAACACAAGGATTTCTGGGAAAACCCAGCGGGATTTCACTCCAGGGAAGGAAGCACACGCTGATGGTGGTTGGACTTGATGGTATTAAAGCTCTTTCCCGACTTATTTGATGCTGAGATTGCGTTTCTTGCTCAGCAGCGCCCCGGAAGCGTTTCTGACCGTTCTCCTCCCCAACGGGAAACGGAGTGGAATAAACCAATTGCATCAAACAATGAAATGTGCCGGGAAAGCATTGAAAAAGATAAAGGAAACCCAACAAGCTACGGAAAATTTGGCTAAAAGCATCGTGGAGCCACAAAGGGGATGCGCAGGACACTGCAGCAGTGAGTGCAGGATACAGAATGGCTTCGTTTCTCCTCTCAAACCTATTCAAACCCCCATCCCATCAGAGCATCACCTTCACTCACCTACTGCAGTCCCCTGAGCCCAGCCGGAGGCAAACTGGGGTGCACTGGGGGTGATGAACCCTGCGGCCAAGCAGCAAGGAAGTGAGACTCCGGTATATGGCACCAGTCACCCACAGAGCATCCGATGCGGGTGGATGGATGCTCAGGTCATCCCAAGCATCCTGCTACCCACCCGGGTACGGTGGTGGAGGGGACCACCGGAGGCATCGCTATGAGAAAGCACCAACAGGTCCGAGCAATGCAGGTTGTGGCACTTCCCATGTGCCAAGGCAGTGCATTATGGGAAGTGTAGTCCTGCATGCGTTTTGGGGTAAAATGGCATCAAATTGAGCTGATGCCATGTACCAGCCTCTTGCCTCTGTGCCAGCTCCTCCAAACAAGGCATTACATAGGAAAACAGGCTGCTTAGTCCCATTTTTCATGCCATCCTGCGCCCCTCAAGAGCCATCCCATAGGTACAGGCATCCATGGACGTCCCTGACTGGGGTAACAACCTAAAAGCTCCCCACAGGTCGTGTTTGCAACGAGTTCCTAAGCATCCAGCTCCCTAAATGCTCCTTTATCTTTAACTATTGGGGTGCCCTGGGAGACAGTGACACCATGTGGCTAAAGCCACTGCTCCCAGCCACCTACAAAGGCAAATACAGCATCCCTCTGCCACACTCATACACCCCTTCCCAGTGCTCTCCTGTCAGAAAAGCTTGCCTGAATCATCCAAAAACCGCTGCAAAAAAAGGCAAAAGAGTAAATGAAGCCTCTCTATACCTCCCTGTTGCAGGTCCCACTGTCTTAGAAGTGGTTTTATTACAGGGATGTGTGTAAATCATCTCTTCCACCAGCCATGAGCGGCTCCCTTCCCTGGGTGGGCATCAGCAAAACCACTTCAGGAGGAAAAAGATATTGTATGTACTGTTATAAGGCTAAAACATACAAGTATTACTGTGGATTCAAACCCTTGTGTTCTCTTACCCTCTTCCTTCTGCCAAAAGTGCTGAGTTGACACTTAAAATACAGCAAAGAAGTTAAAATATATAAATATTTTATTTATATAAAAATTAATTATATAAATATCTTATTACTAAGATACAGTAATAAAAAGTTGATATTTTACCCTAAGAAATAAAGCTAAACCCCCAATTGCATTAGGGTTACACCTGCTCACAGGCCAAAGGCACACAGGGCACTTACCATTTCCACTTGTTTCCAGTGGCCTCTTTTTCTTGCTCTTCCTTCTTTTTAGCCTTTCCAGTCCTCTTTTTCCCTCCTTCTTCCTTAGATTCCCTCTTTGGCTTCTTCCTCGGGGTCTCCTCCTCTTCACTCTTCTCCCCCTGTTCTTTCATTTCCTCCTCTGCATTCTTCACCTTCCTTTTCCGTGGCACATCTCCCTCCCCTTCCTCACCCTCCTCGTCCTTCACCTCCTGCTTGGTACCTGCACTCTGTGTCTCACCCCATACTTCATCCCCTTTCTCATCTTCCTCCTTCATCCCTTCCCCATCTTCGCTTCCCTTTCCCACCCCATCTTCCTCCTCCAGTTCATCTCCCATGCTGTTTTCTCCTTCCTCCTCATTTGCCTTCTCCAGCTCTTGCTCCTCTTCTAGCTTTTCCTTCTTTATTCTCTTCTTCCCCATCTTTCCCACCTTTTCCTTTTTAACCTCCTTGCACTTCCCTGTTTGTGCCTTCTGCTTTTTCTTCCTGCCACCCTGTTTCCGGGTGTTGTTGCTGCTCCCTCGCTTGGCTCTTCCCTGTCCCCCTGTCTTATTCCTGCCCCCATCAGCACTTTCCTCCTGGATGCTTTCCATTGCATTCCCAGGGCTTCCTTCCAGTTTATCCTCCTTCCTCCCTCTTTTTCTTTCCTCCACTTTATCCTTCCTCCTCCCTCTTTCTCCCAGCAATCCCTTTTCCTTCTGCTTTCTTCGCTTTTGCTTCTCTTTTCCTGGCAGGCCTTCAGTGCCCTCTTGTTGCTGTAGGAGAGGGAGGTCCAGCTCCTTCTCCTCACCTTCTGCCATAGCAGTGAGCCCCACATCCATCTCCAAAGGCTCTTCAGAGAGGGATGAAGCCCCACCAGCAATGCTCTCACTTGGCTTTGGGACCTGCAGGAAGCAGCCATAAGGAAAGAAAAAGAAATGGAATGGTTTGGGTGAGAAAG
>WYDI02041693.1:0-27247 GCA_009867235.2 Psittacus erithacus
AAGAAAAAGAAAAGAAATAAAAAAAAAAAAAAAAAAAAAGAAAATAAAAAAAAATAAAAAAAAATAAAATAAAATAAAAAAAAATAAAATAAAATAAAATAAAATAAAGAAAATAAAGAAAAACCAAAAGGCTGCCAAAAAAATGTAAGCCTGCCCTTGAATCTTTATTGGCTTGATATGCCAACTTGCTGTTTTGTCTAGTCTGATCTCGCAGTCTCATTGCATAGGGGTGACACACACAATGCACTTTCAGCAGGCTCATGTCAGCCAGTGGATGGACACTAGTATATGGCAGAGAGATCTTTCTTTATTCCTTGTTGTTCATTTTAAATGAAGTTTAGAATTATTGTAAGACTGACAGCCAAGCAAGCACTGAACAAAGTCATCCAGGCAAAAGGAGAGTTTCTCCATCCATTGTGGCAACTATGTCTCTGCAAATGTGTTTAATAATTTATATATAAAAAATAAGTTTAATAACTTATAAGAAAAGAAGTCTGCAGCCCCTGGGAGTTTCTTTTAAGAAACTTGGTTATATCCTTTGTGATCACTGGTGAGTTCTGTTCAGCTCAGTAGATGACAAAACTGACAAAGTTGTACTGAGACATCTAATACCCATATATCTCACACATATCTCTTAACATATCTCCTACAAAGCTGTATTATACCAGCTCTTCATTTAGGGTGCTAGCATTTCTTTCTCATGTACAGGTAAAACTAAGCACAGGTCATCAAAGAGTTAGATGCTTCATGCTTGAATGCAAGAGTGTTTTAGAGTCATCCTTAGATCTGTGGAGACCTGTTTACATCACCTATCTTCTCCATCTCTAAAGTTGGATGAAATTGCCCATCACTGTCTTACAAAAGTGCTAAATGCATCATAAAGATTACAAGGTGCTTGGAGAAGGTATAAGCATTATTAGCAGATTATGATGTAGGAGTTGCGCTGAGACCCTGAGCTCATTTTCATGAAGACCTAATAGTTATTTGTCAACAGCTAATGATTTTTTACCTTCACCTGCACAGGCTAAATTCTAAATTACGGTGTAGAGTTCATTTGCCAGCATATCACAGTCAGATCCATTCAACTCGGGGGTTATTCCAGACCTAGGATTATGTTTTCTCAGTGCATGTGTTCCAACAGGGCAGATTTAGATGGTACAAATAATAAGACAAGTTGCATTTTCCAATTTCAGGCTGACAAACTTTGAACTGTGATTTTTTTCCATGTGATTTTTCCATCTAAACACTTTTTAAGGTGACAATGCACTTTTCTTACTTCATCGCCCAGAGGTTAAGAGGGGGAATATGTCATTTTTGAGATCTTGTAAACAGATTTTCCCATGAATCAGCATGGAAGCCACTGAATACAATAGAAACAATTCCAGAGACTTCATTAGGCTTTGTGTTGGATCCATAACATTGTGAGGTAACAGTGGATTATTACTTCTTCATCTAATAATCCCATGCAGAGATGTCGTTGCACATATTACATTGCTTTGCAAGGATAAAATTAGCTACCTGATCAATTTAGTCTCTGTGCTAAATTAATCTGTCTATTATTCTGCAGATTTTTCTTCTCCTCATGATGACTAACATCATAAACACCATTCCCATTTATTTCCAAATATCTGTGTGGAATATCTGAAGTGTAACAAACCCACTTTATCACAACAGACCATAATGGCAAATACGTACTGGTTGAAGTTTGTGTCTTCGTGTGTTCTGTTAGAAATTTAACTCATTTTGCTCTGATATCATTATGTATATGTGAGTGGTTTAGGACTCAGGGAACTGCATTTTTCCATGGTTTCATTAAACACGTCAGACTTTCAGTTAAATTTAATTGTAAATGCCAGTCTGAAGAAATTCATTTTGTGGCTATTATCATTAGGCGGAACTGTTAGTAGTTTAATACTGCCCTGTAGAGGAAACCCACAGAGCAAAGCCTGAGAAAGGTAATAGCTATTCCTCTCTCATTTTGAAGCAGGCATTGCTCATTAGCTGATTTTTCTGCTTTAAGCATATTTTGTCTTAGTTATCCATGCAAGGGAATTATAAATGTGGGGAAAGTATATCTGAATAATCCTTCACCCTGCGAAGCATTAGACAGCTTTTTAACCTGATGCTAACAGTGAGTACAGTAGCATGCTGGCAATATATTTTAGACCTGTGGACAGCCTTTTGGCTTACCCTCTGGTCTAAATGGTTCTTGAACAGCCTGGTGCACAGCATCTGCTTTGGTTGCAGTCCAAGACAGAAGGGAGCCTTGCTGCGTTAGTGATCTTCACAAAACCTCTTCTTTCTTTGCACATGGTTCAACTCTTATGCATACTAAGCTCATATTCACTGTTTCAGCTATGTCAAGAGGCTTTAAATTTAGTGTAGATAAAAATAATGCCCCTCGGGCCAGACCCCAACTCGAATAAGAGTCAAGGCAAGTATTTCTTTCAATTGTGATTAAGACGCATGTTTGAAAGTGGGCTGGAATTGTTGTTTGTGGTTTTCAGATGTACCAAAACTTTTCTAAGAAAAAAGTGTGTTTTAGGTGAAAGAGTCTTAATATTTTTCCCATGAGTTCTTTTCATGATACATTGGTTTTGTCCTTATAACGACAATGAAAGTTACTACTGTATTTTCCTCACTCAGCCTCTGCTTGCCCCTTGCACAGTGACAAGCTGTCAAGTTTGCATGTGGTGTTACTTGAAGTATCAGTCATTGCAGGCTAGGGAGTGGAGGATGAACACTGGACATCAGCTGCAATGTTGATCTCTAATTTTATGCACTAGCTTCCATGCCAAAATATCCTCCTATTTCTCATCTCAGACCTGGCTTCCCTCCACATCCTTTCCTGCTACAGTTCACCCCAATGGCTTCATCCTGCCTTCGAGCACACAGGTTCGCTCACAGTCTTCCTTCAAACACTGGTCACTGCTCCACATTCTTTCCCACTCCCTAAAAGCCTTCTTTGCATGTTTGCATTTATTTTATTGCTTGCTAATAAAGACAGAAAAAGGGTTCTATTGCTATGCAAAATCTTCACCATTGCAAGGTACACAAAGCATTTGTCAGCCACGAACCACAGTTTAGTTGTTGATTTTCACTCAATTTCCTCTTATCTGCTCTTTTTTGCTAAAGTTTGACAGAAAATTGGTTCGAGTAATCATATGTCTGACATGCTTAGAATAATAGAATCACAAAATGATTTGGTTTGGAAGGGACCTTAAAGCTCACACAGTTCCAACCCCTTGCCATGGGCAGGAGCACCTTTCACTAGGTTGCTCCAAGCCCATGTGTCCAACCTGGCCTTGAACACTGGCACACATGGGGCAGCCACAGCTTCTCTGGGCACCCTTTGCCAGCGCCTCAGCACCCTCACAGGGAAGAACTGCCATGGGCAGGGATGCCTCACACTAGACCATGTTGCCAAGGCTCTGTCTAACCTGGCCTTAATTTTCCTTTCAGATCTTATGCTGGTTTTGGAGAATAGAGTTTTTATTGCACTATACAGCTGTTCAGCATCAAAAAATTATTTCAACACCTTAAGAAATTCCATCCTTACTATTTTGCACTATTTACTCAATGAAGGCAAGGTTAAATAAGAACTACAAACATGTCTTTTCTTATTCTGCTGTTTTCTCCACTCATAGCTTGGTGGTTTGCTCAAGTATTCTCATAGGAGATGAAAGTTCAAATCCCTTCAAGCAGAGAACAAAATTGAACCTGGAGAAGTGCTGTAACAATTCAATTTGGGGTTCAGCAGGTTGATTTGTAGAGTTCTTTCTGCACTCCAGTGCTTTGATCTCATGCTCACACTGCAAGCGTGTTAGATTGCTCTCTGGTTTCCTTCTCAGGAAGAACAAGTCCCAGATCTGGACTCACCGCACACTCGTGGGTGTTTTGTGTAAATGACTGAGGCACTCAGGCAATGTCAAAAGAAGAATGCTGACAAGTAATTTGGAGATTCATATGGGAATTAGGTACAAACTAGGTAGGAGCGATCACACTCTTCCACTCCAGCAAAAGTAATACATTAATGACCCAAGAGATTAGATATTTGGAATTCTCTCAGATAAAACAATCCCAAATGGCTGTGGATTTAGGGTGTACCAGTTTGTGATAGCAGATGAATGGGAGTTTTATCCTAGCTCTGTAAATCATACAGCCCCCTCTGTAATTTGCATCCCTGTTTTGTCCTACACGTCTGTGTTATGGACTTAAAATTTTGTGAAAGGCTCGAAGATACACTGAAGTGGTAACTGAGCCACAAAACTTGTTATTTCTCCATCTTCACCTTAACAAAGAACCACTTTCCACCAGAAGGAATTTACAGGCCAAGTTTCAGACTTTTACTATGACCTTTAATGAAATGGGATCATAAGAAATGAGGCAAAGGGCAAAAGGGCCTCAAATATTACAACTGGGCTGCAGCTGAAGATGGAAATGAATGGAAGTGTCTTACAGAAAGTATGAGAAGCCTGAAGACAACAGTGTCCAATAGAAATAGCTTTTTCAAGTGCACACAATTCTTATTAACATGCTCTGGGACTTTGTTCCTCCCCTGTGGCAGGTTTGCAGAAGGGTTTGAAAATTTCCTATTGCTTGCAGCAAATAAATTTACTTAATTCCCCACTTAACGTCCATTGAAGTCAATGAAAAAAAGACTCATTGAGTTTGGTGGACCTTGGCTCAGCCTCCTTAGCATTTAGCTGAGGTAGCTGAAACCTGTACCCTTTGAGCCACGCAGAAGTTTTGTTGAACTGGGTTTTCTCTCACAGTGTGGGATATAATAGTCCATAGTTGAACACACTAGTGAAAAAGGAAGGCCAGAAATCCGCTTCCTTGTTAACATCGTGTGTGTGGTGGTTTAAGCCAGCAGGTAGCTAAATCCCACACAGCCATTCACACACTGCTCCCTCAGTGGGAGGGGGGACAGAATAGAAGCAAGGTAAAACTCATGGGTTGAGATAAATGCAGTTTAATTGGACAAAAAAAAGAAGGGAAAACAATAATAATGATAATATTTATAGTAGTAATAGCAACAATAGTAATGATAACAGAATTAGAATGCACAAAACAAGTGATGCACAATGCAATTACTCACCATCAACAGACTGATGCCCAATAGCAGCCCACAGCCAACTTTCCTCCCAGTTTATATGCTGAGTATGACATCCTATGATATGGAATATCCCTTTGGCCAGCTGGGGTCAGCTGTCCCAGCTCTGTTCCCTCCCAATTCCTCCTGCCTCCCCAGCCTACTCAACAGTGGAGTGGTGTGAGAAGCTGAAAAGTCCTTGACTTAGAGTAAACATTGCTTAACAACAACTAAAATATCAGTGTGTCGTCCACATTATTCTCCTCCTAATTCCAAAACACAGCACTGTAGCAGCTCCTAGAAAAATAATTAACTGTATCCCAGCTGGAATCAGGACATACTGCTATGTAAGACTTCTGAAATCTCTTAAACACTCTAGAAGCCTTTTTCACAAATTAGTGGAGAATGTGCACATGTGAAAGCCAATAAGCATTTGGAAACACTTAATCTGTTTTCTTTGTAATTAAAGGAGGTGTAAAAAAATTTAAAAGAAAAAATAGAAAAAAAAAGGCAAATATTTGCTTCTATATTGCTGTAAACATTTATTGTAGCAAAATAACACTGATGCAGAGCTAGATGCATTGCAGGAGATTAGCACTTGGCCTGGCAGAGCAGCATCCATATCTCTGAAAGGCCATGGGGTTTCCTATCTGGTCCCATACTTCTCTGAAGTCAAAAGCCAGAACTTCAAATCTCATCCTCTTTTAGTCTTTTCACCCAGCCTGGACACTAAACCCCATTCTCCAAGGCACTTGGTGAGTGCTCCAGCATGGGAAGGATTCAGAGCATCCCTCTCCATCACCAGCCATGGCCAAAAGCAAAACCTTTCCATTCCTGTGTGCTGCATGGAGCCTCATCCAGCTGGTTCTGCTCTGTGCATCCTTCCCATTCCAACTCCCTCAGGCAGCTGGACAGAGGTGTTCATAATTCACAGGTCTGGCAGGGCTTGTGGCTGTGGGAAGCTCCAGAGCTGAGCCATTACCAGGCTGAAAGCTGGATAAATGGTTAGCCTGCCAACCTGGAGAGAGAGCTGTGGTGCTCTGTGCTTGCATGCAGCATTTCCCCCCTACTACTGCAGTAGTAGCAGCAGTGCTCAGGAGTACCCATATTTCCGTGAGAGAATGATGTAAAAAACCCAGAATAAATCAACAACACTGATCTGGAAATGCATTTTGTTTTGCAATGGACCTGCAGCTTGACCTCTGCCTGCATCCTCCATGCACCATTTTTGCCATACTCAGACCTCCGTGTCAGACACTGATTGAAGATTTTGTGGGTTATCTTTCTTAAAAAGGCTGAACATTCACATCTTCAATTGCTTCCAAAGTCTTCTTTCCAAATAATTATGTTAAAGATTGGTTCCTTGTGTGAAGCTAAAAGCAGGCAGTTACTACTCCCTGCGGAGCTTGCTCTACCTTGACAGCTATTTTGTGCTGGAGATTTTTAACTCAAAGGATTCACCTTTTCAGTCTTTTTGTTTTAGTACTTCTTCAGTGGCAGTATAAGGATGCAATAATTTTTTATGAACATCAAAATAAAGTGCTAAGTTTGAAAGCCCAATTTTCATTCTATCACCTCAATTTAAGACACACAACATCTTCATTTACGTAACATGCCCCGCACCAAACAGAGAGGCAGGAAGCGTTACAGAGCTGGTGTGATGATTTGCACAAACCTGGCAAACCCTCGCTGTCAGCTGAACAACTGCAGGAGGTGTTATTTTCACACATCCAGCTTGCAGTTTCTCCCCTCTATCCTTGCTGCACAGAAAGAGCAGTTATAAAGGTGTCTATCCCAGGGCTGAGGCTTGTTGGGCTAAGCCTTGCGAAAGAAAAACATCATTACCGCATTATGCCTAACTTGCCTGTGAAACTCTGAGCATGTTGTTGAGACAGAGACTGTCTCTCAAAATGCTTTAACTCTCTCAGGATCCAACATGCTGTGTCCATGTTACCAGTTTTCCCATAGGCACTGCTGCTGTAAACAGAACAAATTGAGCTAATTCTCTGTTCTGTTTTCCTGGATGTTTGTAGGTCTAGATCATGGAAACTAGATAATATATATCCTGCAAGAACCAGCTGGTCCTCTTCCTGGATTGCTTATGGGTGAGCATCCTGACAAATCCAAGGCTTAACATAGCTGGTTTTGATCTTTCATGATCTTTTGGGATATGTAGGAATAGAGAAGTATGGAGACAAAAGAAGATTTTAGTTATAAAACTCACAAGTTACAAGACAAAGCATACTGAGGGAGAAATACCATTTCTAAGCGTTTAGAAGCTAGCCAAGTGAGCAACAGACTGCAGGACCAAGTTATTATTCTTTGCTACTTTATACAAGTTGGCAGGAATGTGAAATTGCAGGTGTCAGAGGCACAGATAAGGAGCCACTGGAGCAAACTGCAAGCCTGAAAAAAGGGAGCTACATCTTCTCTAGGGAAACATAAGGTTACAGGTATCCAGAGAGAGAACACTTACCGAAGTGTGGAGTCCATCTCCCTTCAAGATTTGCCCCTGCAATTCAACACAACCCATGCTGTGATACATGGTCGGAATATACTAGTAGCTTTTTAAAGCTGTTTGTGAGCTAAACACTGTTATTCATGTCTCCAGCTGTGCCACAGTGATTTCTTTGTATTATTTTTTTATTGCACATGCAGAGATACATAACACCTGCTGTATCCAGCCTAATTTTAAATATGTTGAGCAATGGGATTTCTATCAGTTCCCTTATGAGGTTATTCTGCAGCCTAAGAGATCTCACTGTGTTGGAACATCCTTCTTGATAGCTGCTCCTCTAAGTTCATCCCATCACTCATGAAAATCTGTAAGATTTCAGATCTTTTTGTCATCAGAACTACTGTTCCCAGGGTAAATTTTCACATTTTACTCCTGATCAAGTGTCGTGGTTTAAGCTCAGTCATAAATCAGAGCCACGCAGCAGCTCGCTCACTCCCCCCTCTCTCCCCAGCTACCAAAGTGATGGGAAGGAGAATCAAAAGAATGTAACTCCCACAGGTTAAGATAAGAGCAGTCCAGTAACTAAGGTATAACACAAACCGCTGCTGCTATCACCAATAATAATAATGACAGGGGAAATAACAAGGAAGAGAATACAACCACTCACCACCCGCCAACCGATACTCAGTCCGACAGAGCAGTGATAGCGTCTTTCCAGGTAACTGCCCCCACTTTATATACTGGGCATGACGTGCTGTGGTATGGAATACCTCTTTGGCTAGTCTGGATCAGGTGTCCTGTCTCTGTTTCCTCCCGGCTTCCCCTCCTCCTTGACAGAGCATGAGGCTCAGAAAGTCCTTGGTCAGAGTAAATATTACTGAGCAGCAACTGAAACCACTGGTGTTATCAGCGCTGTTCCCAGGCTGAAAGCCAAAAGCACAGCACTGCACCAGCTACTAAGAAGGAGAAAAATGACTGCTACCACTGGATCCAGAGCACCAAGACTGAAGAGTTTTATCTGTGCAACAGGGAATTTCACAGCTATTGAGTCACCATTTTTTAGTCTCTCTGGTGCTATTTGTAGGCCTTCTCCCTTATTCTCTGGTGCTTTTCTTTAAAGATTTCTTAAATCTTTCTTAGCCTGGCAGAGATTTACAACAAGCTCACATATCTCTTCACCTTATTTTGTTTATAAAATCAGACTTCAAATACCCACTGACATGAGGAGAAATGGGGTGGGGAAACAGTTACAGAAATCTTACTGACTGGGTATTAAGTTCTTTTTTATT
Organism: Psittacus erithacus; assembly: GCA_009867235.2. NCBI lineage: Eukaryota > Metazoa > Chordata > Aves > Psittaciformes > Psittacidae > Psittacus > Psittacus erithacus. The sequence continues at coordinate 8,843 of WYDI02041693.1, forward strand.
CTGATTTGGCAATTGACCCTGCAAGGGTATCCTTAACAGAATTTTACTGTGTGTAAATTGGTGACAAATGGTAGCCAATTAAGAATGCCTGAAAAGTCTCTATTTATTGACTAACAGCCTGCAGAATTGCATGTTCTTCCTTCCTTAACAGCAAGACATGATTAATGACTTTCAACTCTCCATAGGTTCATAGCAGCTAGATGCAAGTTATCTAGTGCAAATCTGCAAATGAAGTATTTATGAGACAAGATAAGAAGAGGAACATTTCAGTTGTCCTACTGAAGCCACAGTGACATATAAGGCTATCTGGTTCAACTGCCTTCTCTGAGGACTAAGTTCAACCTACTTCTTTAAAAAAACCTGGGTTTTATTTGGTTTTTTCTTCTTTTTGTTCTCCTTTTTACTTCCTGGATTATTGCATAGCAGACCTGTTGAAAACAGTTTATTACCTTGCGCCATTCTTCTGTATTTTCACGCTCTGCCTGGAGCATGGGCTTGAAATAGGATGTCAGATTTAGATGTCCGCTATTTGCGACTCATGAAGACAAGATGAAAAGGATTTGCAAGAGAAAAATTTGTTACAATGCATAACTAAAGAAAATCAGATACTTTTTCAAGTTATGTAGACAATCCAAGTTAAAGTAACAAGCTTATACCTTGACTATTGTTGACATCTACGTAGCGGAAACAGCGACAAAGTTAAACTTTGTCTCTTGAGATGAATTTGGAGAAATGATGTCTGTGTTTCTATTTAATAATCAACACCTGGAACACTCTTAATTGTGATGAAGGGAGTTGCCTCCATCAGCTGATAAAGGGAGTTCCCTTTAAATTGGAGCCTTTTGGTCATGTGTGGATAATTTTGAAGAGTATAGAAAATAGCTTGGTATAGCTAGCAAGATATTGCTGTCTTTTCTATCTCTGTCAAAAGGCATCATGAATAATCTTCTTTTTGAAAAGCTGACGTCTCTCCAGTGTCCTTCAGCTACCTATAAGCAAGGTGGTCTTTGAAGCTTTGTTTCTGGGCACAATTTTTCTTGTGATGCTCAGTATTAACCTATGAGCTACATCTTACTCAATACAACTCATGCTGGATCTGGAGGACGTGTGGAACCCAAGGTTTATTCTACTGCCAATGATGGACAGCCTAGCAATGGTATGAAATAAATGGAAAAGGTGAGTTTGCAGACATAAGTACCAGCTTTCAAAGTCTCTGTCAATAGGACAATCAGTACATATTCTGAAGAAAAAGGATCAAAGGAAAAAAATAATAATGTAAGGAAGGCTTTTACCTATGGATTTGGAATTGCTAAATCAGTGTTCTTGCTGCTTTTCACTGAATAGGTTTTGAATGAGAGAGGAAACGTCTATCATCATATCTACAAAGATTAAAAAAAGAAGTAACACAAAAGTGTCAAATAAAGGATGTATTCAAGTCAAGGACTATCATGCAATTAAAGGTAGACAATTTGAGGGAAGAGCAATGTCATGATTGCAGCTGTTGGGAGGGCATTTTTGAGGCTGATTGATTGCTTCACTCAGTGGGGAGATGGCTGAACAACTGTTGTTCATTCCTTTACCTTCAGCCCTAAATGGTTATAAAGCAAGGAACACTGTTAATCCTGGTGATAGAGACCTGCTATGCAATGTTACCAGGAAAGGCACAGCTTCAGAAAACCCTCTTGCCAAAAAAGAGGAAAGCAGAACAACAAAAGATTGATTAAGTACCAAAATCAATAGCAGTAAAGATCACCAGCTGGCTTCCCAACGGAATAAAACAGCTAGATGTTTGCGGAAGGAAAGCATTTCAGTGCCATGCCGTCAAGGTCTGCTTGAAGAAAAGCATCTTTGAATTCAGAATTCACAAAGCAGATGAGCAGTTTCAATAAGAGAAACCAGCCTGTGCTTGCGCTTGTTCCCTCCTGAACAACCTATCCAGTTGCTGAAGATTAAGAAATCATCAGGGTTGTAATTGCAGACTCTTGTGCTATGTTCAAGCTGCAATTCCTAGATGAAGAAATAACAGCAGCAGCCAAGGCTCATTGGAAAGTGTCACTGCAACACTGGAAAAAGGGATTTGACAGGATTTGGGGCTATCAGATTTGCACTTACATAGGCATTAGGCTGGGGTACTTCACCCTGATCTGAACATGCGCATGGGGTGGAAATATGCATTTTTGGCTTTTCTTTGTGCTCACTGTTTAGCTAGAAGTAGGGGATTCATAAGGGAAGGAGGCGAAATTTAGCAATGGTAAGTTGTAAGAGTTGCAGTGTCAGGGTAGAAAACTGAAACATGGGAGGAATGGGAGAGATGAAATGACAGAGCAGGATGATAAATTGAAGACCAAAAACATAATATCACACAAATCTTGATGTTCTTTACTTATTCTTAATAATCTGCTATTAATTTATTTTTAATTTAATATGACTTAACTCTGACAAAGCTTTTTGGTACCTGTTCTTTGTAGACAATGCAAAGCATATGTCTACTATGGCTTCCTGTTGCAAAACGAAGTGTTTTCTGATTCCTGTTAGAAAGTAAACATTCTGCTGCTTTTATACAAGGACACAGCAGTGGCTATTATTAGTTCATTGCTGTTAATTGCAGGATGCCTTTTCAGTAGGTATTGATCACATTAGAAGCAATGGGAAATGCTTGCTTCTGTATAAATAGCAAGTCATTATGCATCATCTAAGCTGGTGGTTTTGCAAAATATTAAATCCACATTATGTCAAAACAGAGGAGATGAAGTTGTATTCGCACTGATGCGTGGCGCACGATTAAAAACTTCTGTAAATTTACATTTATGAATAAAACTCAGATTCAAATGGATATTTAACAGATGCTAATGAGGTTTTAAGGACACAGCTAAGGTGTTTTCATACAACAGAAATCAATGAAGCATGTGTGCTGAACAAATGTGAGCATGGATAACATAGTTCTTAATGAAGAAGTCAGAAAAATACCGGCAGTTTGAGCACTTTCATCATCAGCCTCCATGTGCTTTTCAAAGGGCTATATTTTGGCAGCAGGACTCAGTGCTGAATCACCTTGAGGGACAGTAAATATTGCTCTGCTTCGATGAATTATGAAAACGTGCACAGGTTTCTCATCACTCTTCCCATGCCTGATTCTCCCCAGCATGCAATCCTTCGTCACCTGCACTGTTTACCAGATCAATTTGCATTGAGATTGTGAGTGAAGGAGGGTATTAAGATGCAGATGCTCTGAATGTGCAGGAAAATGTTGCTAGCCTTTTCTTTTCTCTTAGTTCCTTCTAATTTGGTGATCCTCCAGTGATTTTCCCTGCAATATTTCATATAGACAGGTTTGGTTTTATTATAGCTTCTGGCATCTAAGCACGCACATATTTGGAAGTATCAAGGATGTGTATTAAGTTTTAGCCTTAAGCAGATCTGATGAATGGTTGAGTTGGGCAAGAACAGGTATTTCAATAAACACACTAATGTAAAATATTCAGAAACTATGAACTATTAGAAGGTGCTGGGAAATCCAGGATATGTGCTTTTCCAACCCATGCCTGTAAGTGAGTTACCCGCAATTTTTCCAGGAAAAAGAAGAAAGGCTATCCGAACCTTTGCCAGCCTGAAATGTGTTTCAAAGTGATTGGTAAAGCAAAGAGACTGAGCCAGAAAAGGCAATTGCATGAAAAATGGCAAACCCCAGCTATCTATGAAAGGTAGCTATTGTCGCTGGCTTGCAATTTAACACAGCATTCACTCCTTAGCGTCTCCTGCCCAGGCACATGTTGATAAATTGGAGGCAAATCCAAGAAGAAAAATGATTAATAGGAAGAAGGGACTGACTTCTGAGAGAAGATCAGAGTAACTAATTAGGTAGAGCTGGTTGAAGGAGAGCTCAGGAAAGGGACACACACCTACCTACGTATGAACACTGAATACCAAATCAATATTGAAAGCAAAATTATTTAAGTAGGATCACAACAAAATTGGGAGAATGGGGAAAACAGGTCAGTCACTGGAAAATGCATGTTGAGAGTGGAAATGAAGATTCTCACTAATTTTGGTTCAATCTGATCTATAGCAGACCTCTTGGTCCAAACCATATTATTTGAAACTTTTCAGTTCATTGTGTTTAAATGCCACGTTTTGACTTCATCACTTTTCAAATGATGCTGTAAGATCGCATGTAGGTGCATTTCACTGCTGGTAACAGTCAGGAAAAGAAAATGAACCAAACCACTTTGGCTTAAAGATCTATTTTGTTTGCCCTGAAAAATGTTTGGGAGGGGAGGGGGGAAATCTTTTTATGGTGAGAAAAACCTAAATGTTTTTTATTTTCATTCAACCTTGAATAATTCCCCTCCCCCCCTAGTTTGGCAACAAAACAACAACAAGAAATAATTGATTATCCACAGAGCTCTACTCCTGGGGGCACAATTAAGAATAATTGGGAGAAATTAAGCAAGAGAGAATGTAGGCTTCAACAGTAGGATTAGCTTTTCCCCTGGTGAGAAATACAGGCTTGATCCTGCGAGATGCTGAGCATTGCTTGTGAGATGCTCAGTCTCATTGCATCCCTTGGGAGATGCTAGCACCATTGGGGCACTGTTGATTGCCTTAAGCGCACAGTTCGCAATAACACTATTCATAACTTCTTGGAAATACTCTTTGAGTCATCAGACATCACGGATGGAGATGACAACCCCAGAACCTCTCACTTTCTGTCTCTATCTTGCACCACTCTGTAGGATAGCAGCTGTTATTTGTAGGGCTGTAATTTCTTTTTTTGCAGGATCTTTGCTGCAGCAAGTCAGGCAGAATTTCTGAAGTTCCCTACTGGGTGTTAGAGAAGATCTATATTTGAGGAGCATAAGCCTAGGAGGGGTGCAGAGGGACTGTAGGTCAAACTGTAATTGAACCATACACTCTGACCATCACATATCATGTTCACCTGCATTTTGCTCCTGTTATCAGGAGATAAATCTGTGTCTGTATCAATGGGTTTATATTTGCTTCCCAAATCTGTGATTTCCTCATAAACTAAACGTGTCAGTTATGTGGCAGGGTGTACTGATGTTCTGTAGCGCTGTATTTTTAGTCAGAAAGTTGTGCAATATAAAAGCAAGCACTTTAGGCAATTCTGCTACACTTATCAGTATGTCTTCCAACCAAAATAGTTACCTCTTTAAAGATGAAATCTGGTTTGTTTGACAAGGCCCCTTTTCCAGAGACAGTTTTGATTGGCATTAATTATATTTGCAGTCTTCACCAAATGAATTTCATACAAGCTTTTCTATTATTTTGCTTGGGAGTGATAGATGTCAGCTCTCCAGCTTCTGTACCTCACACAATATTATCTCATATATAGTAGTTCCATCTTTTTGGAATTCCAGTACAATGAAAAGATGTATTAATACTCACAGCAATACATAAACCATCTCGTCTGCCAACTCTGCCAAAGTCTTCTCAAAGGTGTCTGAACTGGCTGTTCATCAAAAGGGGTGGTTTTAGTAGGTTTGGCTATTTATTCCTTGATTTACTAAAATACTTACAAACGGCATTGTCATCACCAGAAATATTTAATGGTCTCTTGTCATTTTTCAGGAAGGAAGTGCTTAGGGAGAATTTATTGATATTATAAATGATATTGATATCATTCATAATTGTTACCCATGGCTCTAGCAAAGACTTACACTCCTGATAAGAATTCTTTTGTTCTTAATATACTTTTTCTGCAACGCTTCTTGCAGTGTTTTCTTCCCTTATGCCAACAACTTCTCTTATCGATTATCTTAATTTCTTATCTTCTTGGAGTTAGCAATTGCCATTTATTTTCATTTCTTATGGTTCTGGGTTTTGGTCATTTTTATTTTGATTTGAGCTTTATCAACTTCTACTTTTTATTATTGTGATAAGGGTCTTCTTTTTGGTAACCAGTTTCTTCTTATTTGATCTTGGTGCTTTTTTTTTGCCTTTGAATCTACTTACTAAAAGACAATCTTATTTTTCTGTCCTTATTTTTATTTCTACCTTCTTTTGCTCATAATTTTCCTCAGCATTTAAATTGCCCTTTTGAAACGCTAAATGAAAATATTATTGCTTAGGGCAGTCCTCTATTTATCATGTATATAAGAAGGCCATGAGCACTGGTGCCTTTGCAACCATCATTATCTAGTCCAGTGATCATTTTCAGTCATCATACCCAGATCCCAAATAGAGTTAGCTTGCATTCTGTATGCTACCTTCTCATTGAAAATTAAGGCTGGTCTGGTGGATGCAGCCTGAAGGATATTAAACTAAGAGCAAAGGTGAAGGCACTGAGGAAACTCAATGTACGGTTAAATCAGTGCCTCACAAAGAAAAATGTGATAAAAAAGAGTTCAGAAGCTCTTGGAGAGGGTGCTGAGAATGGAGGCCAGGCAACCCAGCAGGAATAGAGCAAAAAGAAATCAAGTCATCTTCTGAACTGGCCCACGCCAGTTCGAGAAGGCCCAAGAAAATACCTTAGCACGTAAGGCATGGGTAATAAAGATGGTCCTGGAAAGACAGCATCTGGAAACCCTTTCCTTTGAGCAAGCTACTGGGAGGTGAATGTGTATTTATTTGGGTTTCCTCTAAAGTACTTCCAAAAAGCAAATGTTTAAGGGTCCATTTTAAGACAAAATCCATCTGTTTTTCCAACAGTTTTTAGAAACAGTTTATTTTGTCTGAAATTAACTTGTCTGACACATTGTCATGCTTGGTTACCACAGCAACACTGGCAACAGCTATACCACATGATATTCATTCTATCTGAATGTAACCTCCTTACTTTTTACTTATATACACATACCTATACGTGTGTCTAACTTGGTTCTGCACCGAGCTCTCACCCAGCTGGGCGTACTTTGCTTAGCTGACAAACTTTAATTCCCAAAGCAGTATTTCTATCCTGGGATCTACCTTTTTGATCTTGACACATCCAGCAGTTTTATAATTCTCTATAAGCAAAATACATAGGGTTCTTTCCTGTGGAACCTCCAGTTTCATTCAACCACACACACCTCAATCCTGACACCTCCAGAGCACTTTGAGTAAGAGCAATAGGGCTGAGGACATGGAAAAGCATTTGTACGTCACCAAAACTGTGTAAGCAGCACAGGTTGAAAATAAGGTCATTTTTTGCCTGTGTTTTCCCAACACATTCACCTGATTTCCCTACTGGATTATTTCAAATTGGAGGCAGTACTAATGGGGTACTAACATTACTGATATATAATGGGAGCTCAGAGGCTCCCTCATGATAATATCACTATTATAACAGCGCAGTGATACTGTGGCTTTCAACAGTCTGTCTCAAAAATATGTGCAACACCTTTTCTTGTCCTCTGCTGCTCCTGTAATCTCACCATCTGCCATCCACATCCACAGGAAAGAAAACACAGACTGGTCACTTTATAGGACTGGAGATTTGAATGCAGGCAAAGCAGGGGAAAAAATAATCTACTATCATTTGCAAAGCCTTGCAAAGGTAAGCTTCAAATTTCATTTAATATGACAGAGATTGAAAGGGTATGTTTGGCTGTGGTCTTTCAAAGCTGTCAGTCTGTTGGGCAGCCTTAGAAAGCCTCAACTTGAGAGAACCTGAAGTCAGATGGAAAAATCAATAGGGAAGTATGCTGTCATTATCAGTCTTGATAATTATTTGAAGGATCTCTTCCTTGCCCAGGAAAAACACAAAGCAAAGGAAAGGAAGGACTTGGGCAATCTGCCTGCTGCAGAAGTGAGGAGAACTAGGAAAGCTCTTCAGATCCCACACGTCATCCGTCATGGCTTGGAAAGCCTTTCAATTAAGTGCAAGGCAAAGTGGCTGTGAATTCAATTCGTTGTGCATAAGCTAGTGATGTTAAATAAATACTTTCACTGCTTGCATAGTCTAATACAAGTTCCTTCTTAGGCCATATATTTTGGCTTGAATCAATTATATCAAGGACCATAATCTTAATGGATGTTAATGAAATGGAAAAATAAAAAAGGTGCTGATTTGCTGCAGTTACTGATAGAAACTCTATAAAATGAAATTACTGAGCACCCACACCAATGGCTTATCCTCCTCTCCAGTCCTTTGTGCTCTGCCAGTGAGCTCCAAGAGGAAAGTCAGCATTGGGTACCGACTGGAGCGTCATCAAAATGTGGAACAAATGTGATTGAATAAATCATGCATTTATAGTGAACAAACACAAGAGGGTGCAATAAGCATGCCCAGAAACGTTAGCTGTCATGGAAACAACTTCTGCTCAGAAACGGCAGCTCTAATCCATATCCATTGATTTGTGTCTGTTATTTAGAGGCCATCTGCGTCAGAGGCATTGCTGAGTTATTCATCAGCATTCCATGTAGAATAAGAGGCTCTGAATCTGGATTCACGAAGCACATGCAAAGTAGCCTCGTTCTGCAAAGGATGATGCTCTGTCTGAGTGAGGATGAGAGAGAGCAAACCAAAGAGCATGCTAATGATTAAAAAGGGAAAGAATCACAGGCAAGTTATTACAGAAGGGATAGATCACATCGAGAAACTTGCTGTCTTACTGATTATGAGGGCTACCTCCTTCCAGACGCAGACTAGCTAGTAAGGATTCTCCTTAGGATGTTCGCCTATTACAAAATGGGTGCTCTTTGTCATTGAAGATGACAAAAGCCATGTTTTTTTTCCATAATATTCATATTTCTCCATAATATTCTCCATAATAGCCCTTTACTAATACCAGACTGGACTGAAAGTTCCTATGTCCCAGGTCACCCCGCTAGCTGTTATTACAGCTGGATCTCCCAAGTGCCTGTCCTCTCCTCTAGAACCCAGGCAGAACTTGCTTTTTATTAACGTCAGCCTCAGTTTGTCTCAGCTGCATTGACAGCCTTGGAGCCAGATTTTGAAATGCCGTCTACTTTCCCTTGAAATCATGGGGCCTTTAATATCGTCCTTTGAAATCTCAGTCGTGGTCACAAGACTTTTCCTCTGATGTGAATGGTGGGTCCCTTGTGTCAGCGAGATAGTTCTTGGATGTCCCAAAGGACAACATGTTGCCACTGGAGACAGAAACAACACTGAGTCATCCCAAATTGTATGGAACTTTTATATAACAGGCAAGCCTGAGGTCCAGTGCTGTGATTAAAGTCTGTAGCCAGTGCTGATTTCTGATTTAATCCATTTGATGAAAGGGTAGACCTCAGCTGGCATAAGTGAAGACAATCCCACCACTGCTAGCAGAGCTCACTGTGCGGCCGAGGATCCAGCCCATTGGCCTTCATTGCATACAAAATAAGATGAACATATAAAAACACAGCTGTAATTTTCTACTTGAGAACTTTCTCCAGCTGGGCACCTGGCTGAGTAGTTTTCTACCCTTGACTTAAGTAGTACAAGAGCTGCAAATTGATTTTATCAGGATTTAATTAAATTTGTGCTGTGACCTGCAATGCAGTGTAATGTACACAAGTAAAATCTGATTGCGGCAATGCTGAGCATGGACAGAAGGTGTTGTTATTTGGACCTTCTTGCAGTCAATAGGGCCCAGCACAAGTCTTTCCAGTTTATCCAGCATGGTCCTGGGCAAATGCAAATTAATTCTCTAGCTGCAGCCTTTCTGACTCATAGAATGTGAGGCAGATTAAATAATATACCCAGAAACCCAGATTATCTACGTCAGCCTCAAACTGGGATTTCCCGAGGGAACATCTTCAGTGGCAGGAGAAATATCAACGCTGCCATTCTCTGTGGCTGCATCTACTTCCCACATGTAAAACTCAGTGAGAAATCAATGGACTATTGGCAAATCACCTGATGTGAATCCTTTGGAACTGAGACTTGGATTTTGCTCACTGTATGCAGCAGTTATTTTTCTAATTACCACCACTGTAGCATTAAGAAGGTACTTTAAATGCCAAAGTAGACTGGGGTTTTCTTTAATTGAACTGTATATTATGGCTGCACACAGACGTGATAGGCATTCAGTACAATTCACCTTCATGCGGACTTAGCAATAAGTCTGAGTTCACATTCTCAATTCACTGAATTCTTGTTGTTATGCCTTTTCCACTTGCTTTTCAGAACTCAGTCTGCTGCACTAATGTCTGTGCTTTCTTTTGGAGGAAGCTTCATTTCCAAAGGGGAAAAGAAGTTTCTAATCACTGCACTCTCCCTGAGGAGCAGAAGACAATTCCAATCACCTGAGTCACTGAAGACAGTTGGCAACTTGAAAAGCAGGACTGGAGCCCTCGGGCTGATTCAATATTCTGTGGAAAGCTAAGTAGAAAGCCAAGAGCAGGCTCAGTTCCTGAAATGTGTCAAGCACTGATGCTTTAGGTCTACATATACTGTGTACTGTCGCTGTTACACTGTGAAAGCATGAGTACACGGGACTCAGCTACTCCTGGCTGACCAAAGGTTATATATGGAAGTTTTATCAAGGAGAGATGTTACTACAAACTTTGGTGCCAAAAAGGACACCAGGAGCTCTCCTGAGTATTTTCTGGTGCTCAAGCACAGTGGCTGGTACAAGGCTGTGGGTACAGACACTGATGGTAAATATATTTCAGCACATTTGTTGTCGCTGTTATTATTTGTTTTATAAAGAGCTTTCAGTTCTGATAAAATTCAACCCAAAAATTATATTGCAGATTCTGGCTAACCATTTTGTCTGGCTAACCATTATCTGACTAACCACTCGTGAGGTCACTGGAGATGGCTGGACACCTACTCATGGAGAGATGGTTCTCTCATCCCAAAGCAGTCGACAGGGTTCACCTTTAGAGATGCCTATTTCTTTCTGTAAGCTCTAGAAAGAACCTATATTATAGTACTATACAATGTACTTTATATTACTGGTATCAACCAAAGAATGAAAAATAAGAATTAAAACCACTACAGATGAGCATTAAACATCTTTTGATCAAATTCACAAATCAATGATTCATTAATACTTATAAATATCTCAGAAAAAAATAGCACACACTTTGTGTCCAATGTATCTTTATGATTGTTTTCAGTCTACTGCTCGCAAATTATTTGGTGTTGCCAAAGCATTCAAAGGGAGAGATATAATATTTGAAAGTTGAAAGACTTTCCAGCAGAGCTTTTACTCTTAGTCCCTGATAAACAAAGAGAATCAGAATTCAAGGGGGTTTATAAACTGGAAACTGGGAAACTGCTTTATACAGTACTTAAAGCCGACATTTTTTTATTCTAATGCTAAATTATCTGCTTCACTGTGGACTTCTTTGATTAGTTTGGACTCTCCATTACGGACTGTAGCAATAGAACAAGGGGTAATGGGTTCAAACTTAAACAGGGGAAGTTCAGGTTAGAGATAAGGAGGAAGTTCTTTACTGTGAGGGTGGTGAGGCACTGGAATGGGCTGCCCAGATAAGTTGTGAATGCTCCATCCCTGGCGGTGTTCAAGGCCAGGTTGGACAGAGCCTTGGGTGCCATGGTTTAGTGTGAGGTATCCCTGCCCATGGCAGCAGGGTTGGAACTGGATGATCTTAAGGTCCTTTCCAACCCTAAATATGCCATGATTCTATGCATTTCAGGCCTTTCAGTTTGAAAGCATCAGCCGAAACGTAGAAAACCCTTCCCAGGAATGGTTAATCAATCACAAAAAAATTCCACTAAATAATTCACAAGACTTTTATGTACTGAATAAAGACAAACAATTTGTGCAGATCTGAGTTGAAATAATGTTTAAAATGTCTTGTCTGAGAAGTCAACAAAAAACCTCAATATTTACCCACGAGCATTTCATTTAATAGATTTTGTGGTCAGAGGAAGCCACCACATCATTCTGTACATAGAGGCATCCAGAAATTTAAATTATGCTGAATAAAAATCATGATCCTGGTGTTGGGGCATTTTTCATCTGTTTTCAGCCTGTCCCTAAAACTTGGCTGACATTTAATGCCTTTGTGCTTTAGTACCTCTAGCTATAAAATCAAACTCATATTGTTTCTGACTTACCCATTTGAATATTCATCTATCAATTGTTTTAAAATGGTTTGGGGATCTCCATACAGAAAAGCAAAGTATTATCACTGTCACTGTGGAGTAATCAAGCCACATCCTGCACTTTCCTGTTTATACCAAACACAATTGTATCTTTCTTGAACAAAGAAGACTGTTTAATGTGTTATCTTGATGTAAATAGTGTTATTTGAGTGGCTGAGCGGGAATTCCTGCATTGCTTGGTTTGACTGGGTCAATACATGAAGAGTCATCCAGAGCTTATGATCGTACACCCTAACCAGAAGACAAAATGTGGCTTCTAAAAGACAGCTCTGTCTTAATCCATATCTCACCAGTATCCACTTGTGGTTTGCAGAAATTATTACTGTATTCCACAGAGGTCCTGACAAAAGACATTTCCCACTTGCTGAGAGTTACTGATGTTACTGGTGTGTGCTGGAGGAAAGCACTCAGGCATTTTGTCAGCTTTTTTTGTGACAGTTTTGGATCTGTAATCTGCTCAGAGACTCTGCATGTGTTACATATGGGACTGATTTAATACCTTTAACTCCCTCAATTATCAAGGTCAGGTACACAATTTCACTTTCTGGGAATGCCTTCTTTCTATATTGTACATACTTCGAGCTGGAGCATCTTTTTACTTTAGCAGGTGTGCTTGTGTTAATGCTGCGCTTCATACTAACTGTGTACTTTGGGTGATGGATAACCATTACAAGCTGATGTTTCTCATTTATTTGTTAAAGTGCTGAACAGTATTGACCATAGCAGTTTTAAATGTATTAATACTCCTTATGGCATTAATCTACTGGGAAAGTGGTTTAGACAGAGGGGGAGTGGGACAATGACATCTTTATCCCTGCTGATGATGCCCTCGTTGATGTTCCCCAGCATCCCATAGGATTTCTTTGCTGCAGCTGCACACTGTTCTTTCACATTGAGCTTTAGTACCCCAGACCCCTTTCCACAGGGCTGTTCTTAGCCAGGCAGATCTCAGCCTGTGCTGCACTCTTGGATTGTGTTTTCCCAGGTGCAAGAAAAGAGAAAATAAATCAAAAAGTAAAAGCAGGGAATTTCTCTGCCAGGATACAGCTTCTTTCCAGCCTCTTAGCTTGAGAACGGTGGATAGAGAAATTCCTAAGGCAGTCTTCCTGCATCAACTTGTGCTGCGGAAGCAAACAAGTTTATTATACTACGCTCAGTGTGAAAAGCTCTCTAAGACAAACCAGGTAAATTAGCTCAAGCAGACTGCCTTACTGCCAGGGGCATGCTTTCCTTATCCTCATATCTCTGTACTGGTTATTGCACAGTACAGATACACCCAGACGTACTCTATGGTAATGGTTTAAGCGCAATACAATATCCCAAACCTAGCACTGTGACCTGATTTCAAGGCATTTTTTTCCTCCACATACATTGTTTTTAACATTATAGAAGGTTATCATGGAAAGCATTTTTTTAAAAACATGTCTTCTGAACAAGGCATTTGAAAGAAGTGGGCTGACACTGAGAATTCAGATCAATAAGCAGCTCTCTAGAGAAAAATGCATAGGAAAAAGGAATTTGTCTCTGTTCGGCCGCAGATCAAGTGGGTAAGGTATTGATTTTTTGCTCCCAGCACAGCATGACCTAGGAATGAATTGTATTAGGTTACAGAACACATTGGCTCAGACCTCTCTTTGGATGGCATGTGTTTTCCAGCAGGCTGTGGAATATGAGTGGGGAATAAGGTAATGACCACTAAAAGAGATAAAGTAAAACAAATTAAAATGTCATCAGTGGAAACATGTCTGGTAACAAATGCCACTTCTCCAGAGTGTCACTCATCCACCTGAGAAACATCCCCCTCCAGAACTAATCCTGCAATTACGTGAATGTCTGCTTAACTAAACACAAAATACCTTTCTGTTGAATCGAATGGAGCAGGGGATTCCTGGCTTTATACATTCAGCAAAGAGAAAGTGAAGCAACTTGGCCAAGCGCAATAATCTTTTGATGGATACATTCAGTAAACAATAGGCTTCTGCAGAGTGTTTACCATCAGCCTCAGGGGTACACGCTCTAACGGGGCTGAGGCTTCAGGCTGCATCATTAAGATAAAACGAACTCAGCGGTGGTTTCTTACATCCACTGTCTTCCTTAATTTTTAAATACCAAGGGGAGTAGATAAACTGCTAAGGAGCTGCTGCCTCTTTGAAGCTTTTCTAATGCCAGGAGGCCCCAAAAGACTGCAAGAGAAAAGATCTGCAAGTAGGCAAAAAAGAAATAGATAATTCAGCTCATAAGCAAGGAAATCCCAGAGAAGGAGCTCACAGGTGATGGCAAAATAAACCACACATTTTCTGCATGACAATAGCAATTGTATTTTTTAATATTCTCAAAAAAATAGGTCCTTTCCCCCTCCTCCCCCCATAATGAAATAATCTTTCTTGCTTATTTTCTTTTTCCTACAAAAGCCAGTTCTGGTGCAATGTTGAAACACCGATCCTGTTCCTCCCCAAGGTTTGTGGTGTGTGATTTTCATTTTCTATTTAAAAACATAGACAAAAAATCTATCCAAAATGGATAAAATACCCCTTAAAATGTCATCAGCCATAAACCAGGTGCAGACATCTGTTGTATATAACAGGAGAAAAAGTAAAGGTGTTCTGTTCCTTTTGGTTCATAGAAATCTCCTGGGAAGATGTAGCAGTCTGTGGATGAAATACATAGGCAGTCATCCTCAAAAAAGGAGCCAAATCTTTTCCCCTGGGTAGGACTCCCTAGCCAGAGTTTTAACATCACATTCCTTAGCTTCTTTCTAGGTGTAGACCTTTTGCTTCACTGTGTTCAGGTTCAAGCAGAAAGGTTTTGCTATGTGTGTCTTTTATCTGCTCTTTAAGGCATCTGCTGAGTAGGTCAGATATCAAGCTAAGGCAGAGGCTGTTTCCTGTGCCTAAGAAAATACCATTTAAAGACTCTTCACCTTGAACATGGTACAGTTGCCCACTGTAAGTGAACATGCTGGTGTGCGCTGAGGGATCCGTATGCTTTTCCTGGGCTTTTGTCTTTTTTGAGGTTGTTCTACCATTATCTCTGATCATGGGCAAAGGGACGAACTGTAACTTAAGAGGCCGCATCCATCTTAACTGTTTGTGATTCATCGCTACCCTTTGACAGAGTTGATCTTTAACCCACAGCCCATCAAATAACTGTTACAGCCAGCCAGGGGTAATAATTGCTAATCAGGCAAGATTATGATATAAAATGGAATATTGATATTTTTAAGGTACTCACTCTGCATTGGCATATCAGAAATACTCATAATTGGATCTGCAAATGGATTGTAGAATTTTTGCAGAATTGGCTGGAAAGATCCGGAAGATCCTCATGAAGTCTTTGACACAAGGACAGTCTACAGAAAGTTCTGGTTTCCTGGAAACTGGAATTTTTAATACATATGGTCCTAATTCCAATTGCTTTCAGCGAGAAATACTGAGAAGGGAAGAAGGGAGTCCCCTTTCATTAGCAGTTCCTGCAACAACTACCTCTATAAATGCAGTGACGTGCTACATCACTCAACATAAAGCACTTGTAGAAAATCAGCTATTCTACGAGGAACATCTCAATCTAGTATAGAAATGTTAAAGTCCTATCCATCATGTGAAGTTCTGATACAGTTATTATAACAGTACTCTCCACTTTTTTTCTCTCTCTAGCTGCAAGCTATAACCAATGTAAAGATTTATAGACTTATTTCTTCAATGATGTGGAGGGAAAGTTCGCAACTCTGAGTTATGAACATGAAATTCCCTGTACCCTAATAAGGAAACCAGTCTGGTTGGATTTTCCCCATGTGAGAAACAGTAAGAAGCCATCTTTCTTTTTGACACTTGCTTATTACTGTCTGAACATATTTGAGACAATGTCTGAAATAATCATGCTTAGAAGGTCTCAAAGACTCTGTGAAAATGGCCAAAAATGTGTTTCAGTTGTGTATTTATGAATAAGTACCCAGCATTTATTCACTGCAAAGCTTAGATTATATTGTTTCACTTCCTCCCAATGCTAGCTAAGATAACTTAAATCCAGGAATCTACAACACATTGATTTCTTCACTATGCTCTACAAAAGTGATTTGTTTTCTGGTTTTTTACACCAACAAATGGAAAATGTGATGCTTCTGAAAAGTTTGACACAAAGAGGCTGATAGAAAAGACAGTTAAAATGCCACTTGTCTATAAGTAGGCCTGCTGGGAAAAAAGGAGTGCTTTCAGGTGGTGGGTACGAATGGAAGCCTCACCATTAGTGTGAGTGCTTCCCAGAATTGCTCCTGCCGTGGCTAATACTATTATGTAAGCTGAAGGAGTGATAATTTGGGGTATAAAGACATTAAATTCTGCTGATTCAAAAAAATGACCTGTCCATCATAGATGATGTCCATTATTTGTGGCCTGGGCATAGAAACTTGCCCTTTCTTCAGTCAGAACCTGTTCTGGAGTTTTAAACACAGTTTAATATACAGATTCAGCCACAAGATCCTGCTTTTGGTTTCCCGTGGATTTGACTCCAGTGGTCCATCAAATTTTAGTCAAAAAACCTCAAGACTTGCTGTATTAAAATGAGCTGGGTTACTGTGTCTTTATGGCAGAAAGTCCACACTGCAGACAAGTGTTCATAGGCTGTTTTCCTTTTTCATTCCCTTCCTTTTTCATTCCCTACCTGCAAAACTGTCACATGAGCTTGACCCCAAGCTTAATCGCCAGTGGTAGGCACAAACATGCGCATTGCTTTTATCGCAGTTCAGCTTAAAGTACTTGGTTATTAAATTCCTGTAAAGTCTGAGATATGCCTCATAAAATGTCATGAAATATTTAAGTGCCAGTTACTATCTAATTATCGAAGATGACAGTATCTTCCCAGCGGCGTTATGCAATGGAAAGAAAAACACAGAGCCAGAAAAGGTTCCTTAACAGACAAAAATCATTTCATTTAAATGTGACTGTTGTTATTCACATAGCAGTTTCCTAACTTTTCTTGAACTAAGCTACCAGTGATCTATAGTTTTTTGAAGTCACCTTGGTAACTGTGGAGCTCTATTTCCCAAAACATCAATAATTTTGTTAATGCAGATTTATTTTTAATTTTTATGGTGCTTGGTAATATTTTCCATGTTAAATTCTTACAACTCTGTAACTTATTCCAGCTCTCCATATAAATCATATTTTAAATCCCTGTGCTTTGCCATAAAATTATTCTGATTTTAAGCAGACTATTTCCACCTTTTTTGTCTTAGCTACATCAGAAAGCTGAAACACTGGATGATATGGGAATCAGTTCATTATCTTTACCTGCCTCATTCTCATTGCTAAAGCCCTCATATTTATCAGCCTTTTGTTACCCAAAAGAATCTCAAGATGGAGGCTTGCAGCAATTTCAAGTAGGTAGCTGGGAAACCTGAGGAAAACATATGGAGGAAATAATGAGGTCTGAGAGCTGTGCACACTTTATCACATTTAACTTCACCCTGAAGGCTGAAGTTTTACACATTCATCTGGGTCCTATTTTGAGAATTAGCCCAATACAGTCTTCCAGCACGTCCTTCAGATCAACCTTTGCACAAATCCCCCTTTTTCATTTCTCCAGCTGAAGCTCAACTTGAGTGAGATACAGCTTTAAAGAGCAGAGAAGCATCTGGAACTCTGGGAGCCTGTGCTGAGCTGGTTCATCTGTGATTTCTCAGTGACAAACTGCTTCCAGAAGTTTAGGTACTTCTCTGCCCGGTTCTGCTCGAGCACCATATGCTACCAATTTACTGCAATTGTCTCCACTCCTAAGGACTGGTACAGACAGTTGCTTTGATTCAAATGGTGATGATTAAGATCCCGAAGTCAATTAATTTTTTTTTCCCATTGATTTTCATGGACCTTGGATCAAGACTTGATGGCCCCTGAGTGAAGTGAGGAACATAATATAAAGCAGCCTTGTGCAAAGATATTGGGGTAGGAGGAGGAGAAGGAAGAAAGAGAAGAAAAAGGAGGAAAACAACCTCTTATTTAGTAGGGTTAAAAGATGAACTTTTGATACATTCCTGACTTCTCTGAGGTTTAGTCAGAATCCTTTAACATATGTGCCTGAATACTCTGCAGCTGAAAAATACCATTTCTTGACCCCTTCAAGCCCTCTGCTGAGTTCTTGTCATGTTTGATGGACTCTTCCTCAAAACGTCCTCAATAACAAGCCTAGCAGCATTTGGAAATAATTGGGCTCCATGTTACTTCTTACTTTTTCCTGGAAGTCAGCCTAATTTTCTCCCTTATTCCACTTCTTTTCAGTGTTCATTTTTTACTTTCCTGAATCACAATGGAAACTCTCCAGGTTGGACAGAGCCTTGGGTGACATGGTTTAGTGTGAGGTGTCCCTGCCCATGGCAGAGGGTTGGAACT